>MJUU01044877.1:92014-107399 GCA_002080025.1 Modiolus philippinarum
CATCTTTGACGGTAGGTCAGCATCCATGCAAAATTAGGTCACTTTGACCTATATTTTCCGCTTGAGTGACTTACATTCAAGTTTACGTCAGAGTTCAGATCTCAGTCACTGTACATGGTAGGATCATCTAACCTTGCATGTGCATGCATCTTTGGCGATAGGTCAGCACCCAGGCAAAATAAGTTCACTATGACCTATATTTTCCGCATGATCCACTTACATTCCAGTTTACGTCCGAGTTCAGATCTAAGTAACTGTACATGGTACGATCATCTAACCTTGCATGTGCATGCATCTTTGACGGTAGGTCAGTATCCAGGCAAAATAATGTCACTTTGACCTATATTTTCCGCATGAGTGACTTTAATTCAAGTTTACGTTGATATCTCAGTAACTGTACATGATAGGATCATCTAACCTTGCATGTGCATGCATCTGGTCAGCATGCAAGCAAAATTAGGTCACATTGACCTACATTTTCTGCATGATTGACTTACATTCAAGTTTATGTTCAAATTCAGTTACTGTATATGGTAAGATCATCTAGTCTTTATATATATGCATTAGGGATGGTAAATCAGCACTTTGGCCAAATTGGGTTTCTGTGTCCATTTGCCATAACGAGACGAACTTTGTAATCGTTGATTACCTATGTTTTATCTTATTAACAACTACAATTTTGTATATGTCTGACAGGTGCGCATCTCATCCAAGTGGCCACCGCCTTGGAAAATAGTTTAACATATGGGAAAGGGTTGTAAATTGTTAATTCTTGAAAACCGTTTCAGACATCAAATTGACACTATCAACGCATCATGACATGATGGCCATGAAACAAATGTATGATTTTAGTATCGATTATAAATCTAAGATGGTGTAACTGCAAATCTTAGTTTACCATTGGACACTATGGGAAAAAGTTATGAATTGCTAAATCTTTGAAAACCGTTTCAACTTAAAGTAAGTGAAAACCGAATTGTCAATCAAAAGAACGAACAATCCATGGACAATGGCAAAATCAGACACACTAAGAAACAAGGACACCACTTAATACGGGACAAAAAAGAAAAATGAAGACACACATACAGATGAACAACACGGACCCAATAAAAAACATGGGTGAGATCAGGTCTACCGGTAGAGTAAGCATCTCCTGCTTCTTATAAGACAACCGCCGTGTTGAACATGTCAACTCCGGTAGTAAAGTCGAATCCGATAGAGTAGGCATTTCAGTAAAGAATCAGGTTAGATAACTCTCCGGACAAAAAATCTGTGACCTTTTGTTTGAATTGATATTCTATTGTGAAATTATGTAATTAAATGTTTGATAAAGGTAAAATATTTAATTTAGGAATGTAAACATTCTTTCTGCACAATGTTTGTTTATTTAAAATTTGAATATAAAAAATGACAGATTTTTAAAAATTTTATATGATGGTAATTTTCTAAAAAACCGGATTTTCAGTATGTTAACTTGGGAACCCATTAAAACCCATCCAGCATATTGAAGATTTATACTTCACATATCTGCAGTGCAAATTTCATTACAATCGGACCTATGGAATTTTTTGGCTTTAATGTTAAAAATGTAATTTTTTGTAGTTTTTGCTCGCGGTCTTCTGATTTTGACTCGAGTTATGTTCCTTTTGCCACAAATCTTTAGATTTTACCACTTTGAATGTGCTGCCATCTGGCGTTAATTGATATACCTAGATAGAGGAATAACAAGCTTTAGTTGTAGAGGGAAAGATCTGTTGTCATCTGGGATACAGATATCCAATAGCAATCCACAAGATCGTGATGTCGACCGTAAAACTTCTGTAGTGATGACTTTAAGTTTTTTTGTAGCGTACAAAATTAGGGATGACAATTTCACAGAAATACTCTAACCGGTTATTTGGAAAACGTTTCGACCGATCAACCGGTTTATAGAGAAATACCTAATGTTTTGCAGCTTGGATGAAATTTTACATTTTATTTTTACAAATGACAGACATTAGCAATATAAATGAATTGATACGATTTTTAAACTGCCAGGGGCACAACTCAGTATAATGATGTGTTTACTATCAAGGTAATTACTAAATCAACCGTGACGTTAACAAGTTTTCAATTGATTGTTTTTTATTTGTATTCAATTAAGAAAAAACATAAAAACACCGATGTCCGATTGTGAATCTAATAAATTCAACAGTAAACAACTTCAAACATTTTGACGCCGAGTGCTCGAATACCAAATTTGATAACCAGTTACAGTCTATTCGACCGAGTAATCGAATAACCAGGGTACTCTTTGCCATCCCTGATTTGAATATTTCATATTTCATAGAGTTAATAGTCTAACTGTATTGGGATTTATTCGTATGTTTATTATGCTACAGGGAAACAGGATAGAGTACGGATAGGTTAAGGTACCTATATACCGGTTTAACTCTGTCGCTGGCTTTTGCTAGTACCGGTACCAAGTCCGGCTATCCTGAGTTCCTATCGTTATTTATGTTTGTCTCTTGTTTCTCATTTGTGTTTTTCTTGTAAATTTGTGGTATGTAATTGTAGTTTTCGACCATTGCAGGTGTTTACTGTTAACTTTTGTTTGTAATTTCAAGTTTATATTAACGAGGTATGGTAACATGATAGTCATGTAACAGATTTTATTTGTAGCTATCACAACTCAAAATGGCTGCCAGCGGAAAAGATAGTTTAACATAGGACCCTAAGGGAAAATGTTACAAACTGTTAATTCTTGAAACCGTGTCAAACATAAAATTGATACACTAGCCGATGCTATGTTATGATCTTGTTTGGCATTTGTGATCCTATCACGATCTTGACAGGCTTAATACAGTTTTGTTAAGAAAGTGCAAGATTTTAAGTTGGTTTTTAAGATCAGTAATATGAAAGACGATTAAGACGTGTTAAGATATTACAAGATCAAATAAGATCGACTTATTATTTGCGTTCAGGAACGATCAAGACGAGTTAAGTTTGTTAAGAACAAACAAGATTTCAATTTGGTCTCGTTTGATCGGGACAAACGTAACACATCTTGATCGCAGTTATCTTGTTTGATCTTGATAATCTGAACAGTTCTTGATCGTTCTTGAAAGCAATTATCTTGAAATGTGACCGAATATCTTATACTGTCTTAACAAAATTGTTTTTAGCCTGTCAAGATCGTGAGCAAGATCAAAATGGCCAAACAAGACCATAACATATCTACTAGTGACATGGAACAACGGCAGTAGAATACCGAAGGAACAAGGGAAGCGAAGACTACAAAATCGAAATCCAAAGACATGGCAAAAACGGCAACAGAGAAAAACAAAGACAAAACAAGGACGTGAGACAGCTACAATTTTCAATCTATTGTGTGGCAGGGTAGTTAAAGAGTAGAAAAATCAAAAGTTAGTATGCTGTGGCAATGGGTAAGACTGCTAGAGGATAGCCGTTCAAGAAGATCTTTAGAATCTTTTAGAATCCACATCTGATTGACGCCGCTCGTGGAGTAGACTTTATCGCAGTAACTTTTCAGGCCATCTCTGACTGCGGTCAATAAAGTGGTAAGGAGCTTAGAAAGTGGCTTGGTGGTGCATCTGGAAGACCCCGCAATGAATCTCTGTTTGTATGGGTTCTTTTGAAGTTTAGGGACCCAGTAGATGTAGGGGAACTGATTATTTTCATCACCCGCTTTGATGCCAAAGGATGTTAAAACTGAGTCGTGATTTTCAATAATCTCCTCCCTTGATAGTGGGAGTATAAGTTGGATTTCCTAATGAACTATCAATTCCCATCTCCTTAACCAAACAGTCAAGATAGTGCTTCTTACTCACGAACAGTATGTTGTTAGAAGCTTTGTCTGCAGGGACAATGACGTAATTTTCGTGGAGGTTGTCCATCGTTTTTCTAACGAGGGGATCTTCAAATATACTAGGATTTCTGGATTTCATTGATGTTTTCAAACGTCGGATACGATTCACAATTAACGACTTAATGGACCTGATCCAGTCGGACAGCGTCTCGACATCTTCTTTCTCTTTCTATGCCCACTTCCTCGCATAGTCCTCATGGGAAAATGATGATCATTTAGCAAATGCATGATTTTAGTACCGATCATAAATGCAAGATGGCTGCCACTGCAATCTTAGTTTAACATGAAATGATTCTTGGAGTAAAATACCACAGAGAGTAACAGTAACGAGGAGCTCATAACATTTGCGCAAGTTTTTTTCACATCTTTTTGGTTAATCAATCGCAAGTTATTTCTGCTTAGCTTGCAAAGATACAATTTTTAATCAAATAGACGAGATTCGATTTATAAGCTATCAATGATATATCGACATTTTTGTAACTTTGGGTCAAAACAAAGGCAAAAATTAATATGAAATAATTATCATTTGTTTTTTTTTCAGCTAAAAAGAAAAGAATGTTGAATAAACAGAGGGAATTGGCAAAGAAAATAATTGACAATGAAAATGAGAAAAAGAAAATGACCTAACATTCCTTATGCAATACTAGTATTATAGTTTCTTCGACTTTGATAAGTTTGTTTTTACTTTATCTGCATGAAAACGCTATATAAACGATGTTTTCTTTATTTTCTTGAAACATTTATGAATAACAGTTATCTCTTACTATTTCTAAAGCCTTCGACAGAGTTTGGCATCAAAGTTTAATAACAAAACTATATTCTTATGGTATTTCTAAATTCATGCTGGAACTGTTGAAGGATTATACCAGCAACAGAAAACGAGTGGTCTTTGTAAATAGTATACACTCCGACATTGGTAGTCTGCATGCTTGAGTTCTCCAAGGCTCTGTCCCTGGTCCCTCACATTTCCTCCTTATTAGCTCACCTGGCTAAACCCAGGATGAGCTTTTACCATCACTTGGTGTCCGTTTTCCGTCGTATACTTTTTAAAAAAATCTTCTTCTCTAAAACTATTGGGTCAATTTAGTCTGAAAACTAAACAACATGGCCGCTGTTACTAAAAATAGAACATAGGGGTAAATTGCAGGTTTTTTTTTAAATAACTGGAAAACCGTTACATATATCGAATTACCTGAGCTAAAATTGTTCAGAATGCAAAGGTCTATCTGACCTGCAATTTGACGAAAATTGGAAAACCCGTCTCGGAGATACAGCCCCTTTTCCGTGAAATTTTCAAAATTTGTGCATTTTTTTTTCCAAAAACTGTAACAGATAGAGCTGAAGTGTAAATTGGCAATATGTTCAGCATATCAAGATCTACCCACTCTGAAATGTTTAATAAAAGCCAAAAGCCTGTGAAGGGATTATTGCCTATTTGTCATCATTTTTTTCTAATAACATATGGTTTATGAGTTATCTCCCTTTAAATTCTGTTTTCAAATCTTCCTTGAATAACTTTTCTCTTTTAAGTTTTAGAGAAATTTCCTGCTATCACTGCATTTAAAACATTTATTCCTTTCATAATCAAGAGCAAAAACAAAAGTGTTTTTGTACAAATTTTTACAAAAATATTTTTTATAATGTTCACCTCATTTTACATTATAATAACTTATGTATATATAGTATATTGTAGTCATCAAGCAAATATTTTGCCTTCAATTGAAATACATTTGGAACATATCATTTCATACAACCTGTGAAAATTTATTTAAGAAAATAACAAATCATTAAGTTTTTTTTCTAATGAAAATAATTTTGTGTAAGAATGCCAGAGGATGCCTAAATTTGCATTGTGGATCAAAGCAATTCAATGTGTTCACCGCAGCAATAATTCTTAAAGTATTTTAGAGGGTGGAATGCGTTATTTTCGTACAGTGTACAATGCCATTTTATTTTTCGTACATCGTAGAAGACCATTTTTATTTCTCGTACATTCGTACAAGACGTGCGCATTCTTTGAGATTATGTGTGATTTCATTTACGCACTTTTTAATATTTCATTTGTGAACAAATTTGCACCTTTCTAATATACTAGTATATCGCAAAAGTTAAAATTAACATTTAAATGTCTATAAAATTTAATAGATATGCAAAGATTCAGAAATCTTACTGAGTGTAGAGTTCAAAATTAAAACCTGGGATACCAGTAAATGGCTTTGAATTAGCTGTTCTGGAGACCAATTGGGTTGATAAGTATTTTGTTAGCAAAACACAAAATTCTACAACTTAAGACGACCAATAATGTCGAAAACCAGAGAATGGAAATTAAACCCGTATCCCTTGACTCGAACAGAGAGAACAGCTGGATTTTGTGATGGGCACATATGAAAGTGCTATACATAAACTTTTACAAGGAGAATTTTATTTTAACTTTTACCTTATGAATGAAATACCGAACTATATATTCTACTCAAAACTCTACTACCCGTGAAAAGCAGGAGGTCATACGGAATAATGTCCGGGTAATAGAAAAGGTATAGTTCATCTAAAAACAAAGGAAAGAAATGTGTGCAAAGGAACTGAAAAAAAATGTATGCAAATGATAAGAAAAATGTACGCAAATGAAATGAAAAATGTGCATAAATGTTATATAAAGGTGTGCAAATGAAATACACCTTCACACCCTCGCCATGCTTGCGTTGATAAACCTCTTTGTTGTAAGTTGTTAATCTCCGAAACAGAGGTGCATACATTTGTAGCTATCTGACGTAGGAAGAGCTATGCACCTCTGTTTCGGAGATTGGTAAGTTGTCTAAGCAGCAGATACATATGAAATAACAAAATACCGAGGTTACTTTGAATTTAGGTTCTGCATAAGCGCATTTCGACAACTTATGTCTCATCAGGGCAGGTCAAATCATAACATTTGGAAATCCATGAACCGAAATATGTGTAAACGCTGATACAGAACAAATTACCAACAGGATCTAAATCGGAAAGCCAAAATCAGCTAAGGACAGAGCTATGCAAGAGGGAGATACTCCTTAGGTTTGAACAAAATTTTCAATAGCAAAGGGTATACAATGACATCACGTATAAGAAATAATTAAGCAGGCACTGTAAAGTAAGCATTGCATCACTAAAGAGATAAAAATATACATGTAAACAAAAAATGTCTTCATTGCGGTTCAAATCAAGACATTTGGAAATGCATAAACCAAATATATTTTATCATCAAAATGTTTAAGCAGTCAATCACATTTCATCAAGAATAAAGAGCAAGAGGTTTACAGAACCATCATGAATAAAATAAATACAGAGCAACTGTAAATTTACTTTTTGCACATCGCCATTTCGTCAACGTTTGTCTCTTTGAATCTTGAAATGTTTAGAAGATCAAAAATATATCTAAGGAGGTATGAAGGCTGATGAAGAACAAGTAATTAAAATGATGCTGAGTTCAGACGTACATGCGCATCAAACACGTATCGAAAACGAGATCGATGCGCATTCGATATGCATTACATGTGAACGCAACATTACAGATACGTTTCGAGTAAAACAATAACTAATATTGTTCAATGCGCATCGAATGCGAATCAATAGACCATTTCCGACTAATGGTATCAAGATTTACCAGACAAAGTCACAGTATAGAAAACGTCACGTCATAGAGCATAAAACGTCACGAATTTGGTCACATGGGGCGGACATGTTTGTGACGTATTCATACGTAGGGTGGACAAACAACAACTGGTAAATCTGAATACCCAAAACTCGGATATTGTCTATTCGAATAACATGTGAACGCAGCATTATAAATAAACGTTAATACTAAAATCAGTAAAGGACAGGGTTTAATAATTAGAGTCAGTTAAATGTTAATGCATGTCGATGTATGTGGAAAAAAATAGCTACTGGATAAGCTAGCTTTTCTAGAAATCAGATATCAGGTTTAGGGCCATGCCATGTCTGCTATTTTGATATCCTTAATGTCTCCCGGATTAAAACTGGATTTGACATCGACATGACGGAAAAATTCATTTTTTTAAATGTATAAAAAAATATATGATACGAAACAGTTTTCAAGGACAAAATCAAAATATATAGTGTAAAATGGACATGTGAGTTGTTGAAATGAGTAAACTTTAATTAATTTCTATAAAAAGAAAAACTAGAGGCTAAGAGACACTGCTTGTATCGCTCACCTAACAAAATGCTTTTTTGGCATGCATGACCAAAAATAATGTTTTTTACCAATTGAGTCTGATATTTAGCTATGTTCTCCATTAGCACCAGTGTTTTTAGTTTGGTCCTTTTGAAATGAGTAATCTTTGCAAAGGGCTTTCTATACATCATTTCAATAAAGTTTAGATCAATTTGCATGAATAGTTTCAGAGAAGATCAAAATGATGATTTTCTCATAAGTATGATTCGGCCCGGCGGCCATGTTTATTCACGGATCAAAACAAAATTGGCAATATTTGTTAAAGACCTTTAGTACATCATTCCTGTAAAGTTTGGTCGAATTTGCTTCAGTGGTTTCAGAGGGAAAGATGAAAATGTGAAATGTTAACGGACAGACGACGGACAGACGGAGCAACGACCGACGCCAAGTGGTGGCAAGAGCTCAAACTGACCCTTTGGGTCTGGTGAGCAAAAAATGTGATTTTCCCATAGGGGCCAATGTTAAACTATGTTCTGTGCTGGCGGCCATGTTTTTATTGGATCAGAATAAAATGAGCAATCTTTGATAAGGACCTTTAGCACATCATTCATGTTAAGTTTTGTTGAAATTGCTCCAGTTGTTTCAGAGGAGAAGATGAAATGTAAATTTTCCTACAGGGTCCAGTGTAAAACTGTGTTCTGTGATAGGGGCCATGTTGTTTATTAGATCACTAAGAAATGAGCAGTCTTTGTCTAGGACCTTTCGTACATCGTTTATGTAAAGTTAAGTTGAATTGGCTTCAGTAGTTTCAGAGGAGAAGATGCAAATGTGATTTTCACATAGGATCCAATGTTAAACTATGTTCTGTGCTGGCGACCATGTTTTTTTTTATCGAATCAGACCAAAATGAGCAATCTTTGTTACGGACCTTCAGTACATCATTCCTGTAAAGTTTGGTTAAATTTGATTCAGCCGTTTCTGAGGAAAAGATGAAAATGTGATTTTTCCCGTAGGGTCCAATGTTAAACCTAAGTTCCACGCTGACGGCCATGTTTTTTATCGGACCTGAACAAAATGAGCAACCTTTGTTAAGGACCTTTAGTGCATCATTCCTGTAAAGTTTGGTTGAAATAGCTTCGGTGGTTTCAGAGGAGAAGATGAAAATGCGATTTTCCCATAGGGTCCAATGTTAAACTGTTCCGTGCTGGCGGCCATGTTTTTTATCTGATCGGAACGAAATGAGCAATCTTTATTAAGGACTTTCAGTACATTATCTCTGTAAAGTTTCGTTGAACTTGCTTCAGCAGTTTCAGCGGAGAAAAATGAAAATGTGATTTTTCCCATTGGGTCCAATGTAAAACTTAAGTTCTGCGCTGGAAGCCATATTTTTTATCGGATCGGAAGGAAATGAGCAATCTTTGTTGAGGACCTTTATTACATCATTCCTCTAAAGTTTGGTTGAATTTGCTTCAATGGTTTCAGAGGAAAGATGAAAATGTGAACGGACGGACGTCAGACGACGGACGGACGGACCAACGACCGACGCCAAGTGATGGCAATAGCTCAAACTGACCCAAAGGTCAGGCGAGCTAAAAATGCGATTTTCCTATAGGGGCCAATGTTAAACTATGTTCTGTGCTTGCGGCCATGTTTATTAGCGGATCAGAATAAATCAGCAATCTTTGATAAGGACCTTTTGAACATCATTCATATTAGTGGGTAGACCTGGGGTAGGAGGAAATAACTCTGTTTTTCACTTTTTTATTATTTACACAAACAAATAGAATTATTACAATAGGTATTATCAAAATTATATAATTGCAATTTTTTTTTCCACACAGCAAAAAAATATTCCTTTTTGTCATGAAAACAAATACCCAACATCCAGTTATTTAAAATAAGTGCATTTTACTCTACATTTTTGCAATGCTGTCAAAAGATAATGTAAATATGTAAAAGTCTGATTCTTTCAAGGGAGGTAATTTTCAGCACAGATTCAGCAATTTTATTGATTTTTACCCAGTTTATTTTAAATTATGTAGAAACGGGACGATAGAATTTTCTAAAATATTAATATATCTTACATATACTAGTTTTCTTTCTATTCTCAGTTTTTGGTGAAAATTAAAGGACAGATTTTTTTACAAGAAGTGTTTGATAGTGATCAAAATAGAGTAAAAAGTTCAGACTATGCTATTCAGAACACCCATATATTTCAGTTCAAACTAGTTAGATTTACTATCATTATTCATGCTTACTTTGACACATGTCTAAACAACAGAATTTTGCTTTTGAAATTATTTTAAATCAAATACAAATTTAATTAGAGCCAATTTTATACACCACAATCAAGTCCTGAACGGTCCAAATAATATGAGGAAATAGGGTTTCTTTGATGACCACTAGACATAAAACGGGACGGTAAAAATTGTTGAAAATTGCTGAAAGTTGACATGAGCATGTGCTGTTTTATTTCTGAAAATATTAAGAAAATTAAACGAGTGGAAAATTTTAGGCTTCCCAGGTGTACCCCCTGAAGTTTTGTTGAAATTGCTTCAGTTGTTTCAGAGGAGAAGATGAATTGTAAATTTTCCTACAGGTTCCAATGTAAAACTGTGTTCTGTGAGGGCGGCCATATATGAGGAAAAGATGAAGATGTGATTTTTCCCGTAGGGTCCAATGTTAAACCTAAGTTCCACGCTGGCGGCCATGTTTTTATCGGATCTTAACAAAATGAGCAAACTCTGTTAAGGACCTTTAGTGCATCATTCCTGTAAAGTTTGGTTGAAATAAATTCAGTGGTTTCAGAGGAGAAGATGAAAATGTAATTTTCCCATAGGGTCCAATGTTAAACCCTTGCTTGTGGCCATGTTTTTTTTATCGAATCGGAACGAAATGGGCAATCTTTATTCAGGACCTTTAGTACATCATCCCTGTAAAGTTTCGTTGAATTTTCTTCAGCAGTTTCAGAGGAGAAGATGAAAATGTGATTTTTCCCATGGGGTCGAATGTTAAACCTAAGTTCCGCGCTGGCGGCCTTGTTTTTATCGGATCGGAACGAAATGAGCAATCTTTGTAAAGGACCTTCAATACATCATTCCTGTAAAGTGTGGTTAAATTTGCTTCAGTGGTTTCAGAGGAGAAGATGAAAATGTGAAAAGTTAACGGACGACGGACGACAAACAACGGACGACAGACGACGGGCGACTGACGACGGACGCCAAGTGATGGCAATGTGAGCTAAAAAGAGTACCTCGAGCAAAAAAATATAAAAATTAAAAAAAATAAGATATTATAAATGCATCAATCGATATTTCAGCAAATCCATCTTTTACTCGGATGTCTTAGAAGGTCGCATTATTTTAATGGTGGTTATTTGATTTCCAGATGTATTTTTAATTGCTGTTTGATTTCAGACACCTTCGTTATTATATGATTACCATACATATGAAGGAAATCTTAAATGCTTCAATGTTAAAATGTGGTATAGGTCAAAGTATATATTTTACGAAAGGATATAGAGTAAATGAACTTGAGACACGTTAACTCCAACTGCAATGATTTTAATGAGCTGTATGGCCATTTCGGAAATTAATTCCTCATCAGCAGCACTAGAACCCAAACCCTTTGTTACAATCTTTTTTAAACAATTTCCATTACCTTTCAATATTTTAACGATTTCATTTTAAAT
Source organism: Modiolus philippinarum (assembly GCA_002080025.1). NCBI lineage: Eukaryota > Metazoa > Mollusca > Bivalvia > Mytilida > Modiolidae > Modiolus > Modiolus philippinarum. The sequence goes on from MJUU01044877.1 coordinate 103,742, forward strand.
TTATAATATCTAAATTAGAAGATTTTGATTAAAATTAAGGAGCATCTCCCTCATGCAAAGCCCTGTCCCTAGCTGATTTGGCTGTCAATTTAGACCTTTCTAGTTATTTGTTCTCTATCAGTTTTTACACTTCATCCGATTTCCGAAATTCCAATATTTGGATCTTAAATGCACTGATGAGACATAAGTTGTTGAAATGACCATATAAACAAAGTTAATTTCGGTAACTTCGGTATTTGTTATTTAACTTAATTTCTTCCTTTGATTACTGCTATCTCTTTTACCCAAGTATGTCGGTGAAGTGACAAAATAACATCAAATCGGTGTGCAACTAAACGACATCATGATAAAACATGTCGAGTATTCTAAGGTTAGATTTAAACAGGAAATGTTCCAAATCTTCAAGACACTTTAAAATAATATAACAATGGTATCTTTGTACTGATGAACATAAGCTTTCATTTCCATTGCGTCGTATCTGTAGTCTGCTTTAATAATGGCCTCAAAAATATGAAAAACTCAGAGATAAACATGCTGTAATTTTAGAATCTGAGGGGTAAATCGTAAATTGACTGTCGAAAGTAGGGTTTTCCGACAATGCTTAAGCGGAGTCGGAAAACGGATGTTTGCGACTGTAAAATCTTAGATTTACCCCTGATGATTCTAAAATTCATTTCTAATGCAATTCGTTGACCGATGTAGTCTACTGCGAATCTGATAAGGTCCATTTCAAACGAATTTAAAATTACAGGACGTTTGCTTGAATCAATTCTTAATTTAAAGGAAGTTTGGTATACGTCTTCGCCAATACGTTGATTTTAGTTCCGACAGTAAATCGTACAATTTACCCCCTGAAATTTTGACGCAATTTAATAATCAAATTTAGCGTTACAAACATTTTCCATTTTAAGTGTGAAGATTAGATTATTGAATACCATCTATTTACATTTGTATAAGGCATTCTGTTCTATAATTAACCAGTGGTAAAGAGCAGGGAATTTGTATTCCGTGTTTGCTTCGTGTTGCTCACTCAAGCTCTTTTACTGGTATGAATACAATGATAAGTAACAACTACCTTTTTATGATCAGACAAACACTTTGGCACCTTTAAATATTTAAATATGATTTCTTTGTAATACATGTAATTTCCTCAATTAGTTAACTTCGGTATTATGTTGTTTGGTTTAGGTAGATTTTTACGGATGTGATAAGTACACTTTAAAGTCAAATACATTCACTTTAAACAGAACTCATGATATCAATGCATTTCCTAGTATAACACCAATGAAAAATAAAAGGTAGATTGAGTTACTCTGAAAATTTTCCAATGTGCTTATCTAAAAAAAAACAGGTTAATTGACGTTCCACTATTTTCCCTTTCAGTTGTTCTTAGTGATCAATTAATTGAAATTTAGAAGAACGTTCCACTTAAAGTATTATAGTAGATTGTCTATGATAAGAACAATACGTCATTAAGGTAATGTAGACTTTCTTGACTGTATGTGCGCACATGATAAAAGAATGCTCCGTGTTGAAATCCAGAACAAGAATTAGTGTTAAGATAAGAGATAGTGGTATAATAGAACCGTGTTTTCCACATAACCATTATTGTTCAACAAGACAGGATGTTTAAGTGTCTAGTTGTGGTCCTCGTACCAGCAGTTGTGCTGACTTGTGATATGCTGAACCAGTTCAGCGCACTATCACATGTTTCTTACGGTTCTAAAGATGCAAATGGGACACGAACAAATTATGACGTAAGTCCTTTTTCCAAATCTTTACTACAGGGAAACTTGAGAACAAGTATTTAATTTGAAACTTCTTTTAATTTGCCCTTAAAAGATCTTACAAGTGACAAGCAACATTGCACACAATTTTAATGATTCATTGAATAAGAGGTATAAATTGCAGTTGGAGTTAACATATGTATTATGGTCTCATGATCATTTACTTCATATCCTTTCGTAAAATATTTAATACAGGAGTTAGTCTTTTAATGCAGTGTTGGGTTAGTAAAACAATTCCCCGTTTTGAGATGTATGCTCTTTATTTTTCTAAGATATTGTGTACTTGTACATGGGATTATATCTCATGTGGTGAATGAAAGGTAAGGAGTAAATGTACCTGAGACAAAGTCTCTACAAAACATGGTAAAAACAAGCAAAGGAGCAAATCTTTTATTGTTGTTCTTCAGCTTGAAGTCACCATGAGGCCTTCAACTATAAATTTTGCTCAAACCTCATAGTAAGTTCAAGAAGGCCACTAGCACCGGTTTGAGCGGAATTCTTTGATAATTGTCGAACAACGCTGCTACAGCCATGTCTTTTCTGATCATGGATGAGGGATTGTCAACAAACATTAATTAAAATGTGGCAAATTTCTCTTACAATCACTGTCATCCGTTGTCCGACAAAAGCACTAGTGTCTTAAGCTACTGGACGATTACAACATATACAAAAACGCACAGGGCACTCATCAAGTCGATTGTACACTTTGTTTATAACTATTGACTAAATTCCTGTAGATTCTAAAACCTTAGATTTAACTCTCTCCATCGTAGTTTTGCCCTTAGCCGTATTTGATATCACTGATTATTCGGATTTCGTTTGGTTTTATGCATTGTAAATATTTTTTGAGTTTATGGTCTTCCAACCGTTTAGATTTTATCTGCACTGAAGAGACATAAGTTGTCGAAATGTGCATATGCAGAAATGGAATTCACAGTAACTTCGGTTTTTAGTTATTTGAAATTGTTTTGGGTTCTAATGCTGCCATTGAGGAATTAATTTCCGAAATGGCTATACAGCTCATTAAATTAATTGCAGTTGGAGATAACATATGCGTTATGGTCTCATGTTCATTTATTCCAAATCCTTTCTCGTTAATTTATTTCCTTCGGAATACCAATTTGGCTATCTCAAAAATATTGTATTAGGGTAATCTGTTTTATACATATAACATGTTTGCGCATAATCAGAAATTAAATTTACAGTATCTTCGGTATTTTGTTAGTTATACACTACCAAACCAATTCAATTTCAAAATGTTTTGATCTTATCCACACTGAAGATGTAAGCTAGACTAAGTGTCCTGTGAATAAGTGTCCTTCCTGTTATATATTTCATTGGAAAATCCAAGAGGACAATATATCATGATCATCATGCGTTTTATTCCATCCTCGGACTTTATCATAGGTAACAATTGTAAAGGCGGACACTATTTAATGTTACAAAGAGACACAAGTTGTAGAAATGCGCATATGCAGAAACAGTAACAGTAACTTCGGAATGTTATTATTCAAATGCATTATCATACCTTTAGATTAGAGATTCACCAACAAAACTTACCACTTGGATACAATTTTGACAGATTTTTTACATTTATTCAAAGGAATTACAGGTACCAGATCTAGAGATCACCTTACATGATTTTCGACAAAATTTGAGCATATTTTAAAATGACGAAATTAACGGCAAAGTGACCATACTTCTTCCAAGAACAGCTGTCTAAGATTTTTTAAACGTATAAGTTGGTCAGAGGAAAAACTTAAAGATGAAAACGATAAATACACCATATCTAATCCGAGATTTCGACTGAAGAATAATAAATTAATGATCGAACGATGTAGTAGAGAGACGACCATTTGATTTTCGGGGGG
>MJUU01044881.1:0-25668 GCA_002080025.1 Modiolus philippinarum
ACAGGTGGTCAAAATGTACAGCCTCAGTCTATTCCTGGTAGCTGCATGTTACTAAAAAGCTTCAAGAATTTCCCAAGTTTTCAGAGAAAATAGAATATTCGAAGGTATGTAAGTTACCCACTTATCTTAATTTACAAATGAAAAATTTTGTGCAGGTAGACTGAAAAATTTTATTGATACTTGGAGAAAAATTACTTCAGACCCATTTATTTTAGATATGGTTGAACACTGTCATTTAGAATTTATTGATAATATTAAACCTGTTCAGCAGAAGATTCCTTTTCAAAATATTTTAGACAAGACTCGGGAAAAGGCAATCGATGATGAAATAGCTAATCCTCTAGATATGAATGCCATTAAGGAAGTAGTTAGTGAAAATGGTCAGCTTATTTCTACTATATTTACTGTTCCAAAAAAGAATAAAAGTGAACGTAGAATGGTTTTGAACTTAAAAGAGTTAAACCAATATATTGAGCCACATCATTTTAGAATAGACTCTTTTGAAATGGCTCTTAAATTAGTAAGACCCAATTGTTATTTTAGTTCAATAGTTTTGCGTCATGCTTATCATACTGTACCAGTGGCAGATGAAGATCAAAACTTTTTGATATTCACATGGAAAAATAAATTTCTTCAGTATACTTGTTTGCCCTTTGGGCTATTGTCTACTCCAAGATTATTTACAAAACTGATGAAACCAGTTTTTTTTTTAAACTTTACGACAGTTTGGAAATAAAATTTATGGTATATTGATGACCCCCTTTGATAGCAGATTCAGAGAATGATTGTTTTAGAAATGTATCAGATACTTTTCAATTATTAAGTAGCTTGGGCTTTATTATAAATGACAAAAAAATCAGTTTTTAAGCCTACCAAGAAAATTGTATTTCTTGGGAATATTGTAGATTCAGAAAAGATGGTAGTAACTCTGGTAGTTGAAAAGGTTTCTTTGATATTAGAAGAATGTTGTAGGTTATTGAAAAAAGACTATGCTATAATTAGACTTGTATCTAGAATTATAGGTTTATTTGTGTCCACCTTTTCAGCGGTGGAGTTCGGTCCACCTCATTATCGAAATTTAGAAAAACAGAAGGTAACTGCCTTAAAATTTTCACAGGGAAATTTTGATGTCGAAATGAACATAACAGATGATATGAAAGTTAATCTAAGGTGGTGGCAGGCTAATTTGCCTAGTCAAAAGAGAGTTATTGATCATGGAAATCCAGATATTAAAATTACAACAGATGCTTCTTTGTTAGGTTGGGAAGAAGTCTGTAATACTTCTAAAGTACATGCAGGGCCATTGGAATGAAACAGTGCAAGGTTTTCATATAAATAAAATTGTTGGCTATTTTCTATGCAGTTAAGATTTTTTTGTAAACAATTGACGTATGTACATCTCAAAGTTTTCTCAGACAATTCAAGTGCAATAACTTATGTCAACACGATCTTACACGATACAACTCATAATCATAAAGCTTTAGACTAAATATCATATCATTCCCAGTTGTAGAAGCCCAAAAAACTTTGACGAAAAATTTTCATCAATTGAGTGGTATAATAAAAAGTTAAAGTATCGGCAAACAGGAAGTAGTGGCACGGGAAACCTGAAATGCTTACACGGTACAACTCATCATCATAAAGTTTCAGACCAAATATGAAATCATTCCCACACGTAGAAGCCCAGAAAACTTTGACAAAAATTTTCATCCATAGAGTGGTATAATACAAAGTTAAAGTATCCGCAAACAGGAAGTAGTGGCATGGCAAACCTGAAAATAGGTTACACGATACAACTTATCATCATGAAGCTTTAGACTAAATATCATATCATTCCCAGTTGTAGAAGCCAAGAAAACTTTGACGAAAAATTTTCATCCACAGAGAGGTATAATAAAAAGTAAAAGTATCAGCAAACACGAAGTAGTGGCACAGCAAACCTGAAAATTGCTTACACAGTACAACTCATCATCATAAAGCTTCAGACCAAATATGAAATCCTTCCCACCTGTAGAGGCCCAGAAAACTTTGACGAAAAATTTTCATCCATAGAGTGGTATAATAAAAAGTTAAAGTATCGGCAAACAGGAAGTAGCACGGCAACCCTGAAAATTGCTTACACGGTACAACTTATCATCATAAAGCTTCAGACCAAATATGAAATCATTCCCACATGCAGAAGCCCAGAAAACTTTGACGAAAGATTTTCATCCATACAGTGGTATAATAAAATGTTAAAGTATCGGCAAACAGGAAGTAGTGGCACGGCAAACCTGAAAATTGCTTACACGGTACAACTCATCATCATAAAGCTTCAGACCAAATATGAAATTATTCCAACATGTAGAAGCCAAGAAAAATTTGACGAAAAATTTTCATCAATATAGTGGTATAATAAAATGTTAAAGTATCGGCAAACAGGAAGTAGTGGCACGGCAAACCTGAAAATTGCTTACACTGTACAACTCGTCATCACAAAGCTTCAGACCAAATATGAAATCATTCCCACCTGTAAAAGCCCAGAAAACTTTGACAAAAAAAAATGTTGACGGACAGACGGACGGACGGACGGACGGAATGACAAAGTGAAAACTATAGGGCCCTAATAAATTAACAGATTTGTGGGGTACTCCAGATTTTGATTTATTACCAACCAGGTTGAACACTCAGTTACAAAGGTTTTCCTCATGGAAGCCTGATCCAGCTGTAGAATTTGTTAATGCCTTTAATTTTACTTGGAGTGAGTTTTTTTATTATCTATTTCCTCCTTTCTCTCTTATTAGTAGATGTGTACAGAAGATAGAGAAAGATCAAGAGGAGGCCCTGATGATAGAACCATTATGGCCAACGCAGATTTGGTATCCCCTTGTTTTAGAACTGTTAGTAGATTATCCAATAGTTTACCTTGCAATCGAAATTTACTAAGGATTCCAGGAAGGGACATTGTTCATCAACGCCACAAACAGTTAAGACTAGTTGCATGTCGATTGTCCGGAAAAAAATCAAAAGGAAGGAATTTCAAGAAAGGCTTCCAAAAATGATCATGGCATTTTGGCGACAGAATACAAAGAAACAGTATGCTTCATTTATCAAACGATTGCTTTTTCTACCATCTTTAAGTTCTGTTTTAGATTTCTTGACAGAGTTATTTGAACTTGGTTTAAGTTATAGTTCTATTAATTGTGCCATATCTGCTTTATCAGCTTTTGGTGTGACTTTTAACGGATTTGCAGTGGGCTCTAATGTTACTGTCATCAGATTTTAATTTAAGACCAACAGAAGTTATACATTGCAAAACTTGGGATGTTTCTACGGTTTTATGTTTTCTAAGAACTCTTTCACCTGTAAGGTGTTTATCCTTGAAAGATTTGACGATTAAGTTAGTGATGTTAATTACTTCAGCATGTAGGGTACAAATTCTACATTTACTTGGTTTGAACAATTTAGTGAGAGGTAATAAGAGTTTTATTCTTTATTACACTGATCTGCTGAAACAGAGTAGACTTGGTTTTAACCCAGGATTTTTAGAACTTTTTGTTTACCCTCCAGATAGGAGGCTTTGTGTTGTTTTTGTATTAAAGGAGTATTTATCTAGAACAGCTTAACTTCGTACTAATTCAACTTAGTTATTTATTAGTTATGTGAAACCCTATGGACGTGAAACAGATGATGGAAGTAGGTTTAATAATGCTGTTCTTAAATATTAGTTTGTTTTTGTTTTTTGTTGTACATTTTTGTATATAGGAGGGATTTATTCATCATTCTGAGGTTTTTATTGTATTTGTCTTTCTTAGGGCTCGTGCTCTTTGAAGTCTTTTACCTTGGTAAAAGTCGTACTTCAGTTGTAATTCTACGTAGTTATACTTCCACTGAAGGGATAAGATCCCCTCCCTGTAGTATTGGTAGTTGAGGTTTTTCCCTCCCTACTTTTTCTTCTGGGTTGTGTGATTTATATTTTTTAAAAATTTCCTGCACAATCCCTTCGACTTTGAAGACTGAAGCTACACATGCGCAACGTACAGCTCATCTGACCCCTTCAGTGGAAGTATAACTACGTAGAATTACAACTGAACTTCGACTTTAACCAAGGTAAGTCTCGTTTAGATAATTGATTAAACAACAAAATATCAAAGTAACTATGAATTAGTTTCTGCATATGCGTATTCCGAAAACTTATGTCTCTTCAGTGCACATAAATTAAATTAATCCAGATTTACTTAATCTGGATTAACTTCAAGTACGTGTGAACAGATCCTTAATTACATTTGTAGTAACGTCACATAGTAAAACTTTAAACTTTATGATCAAGTACATTATTATATAGATTGCGGTGAAAGATTGAAATTTCTCAGTGAAAGAAAAGTGATAATTAACTGTGAAATTATTTTCCATAATTTCACTCTAGGAAGTGACGTCACAATAGACGTTGTCAACGTTGTTGTTAAGTAAATGTCGTAGCGGATTAACATAGAAAACGTAGTTCATGCAATGAATCTTAAATTAAACACTATATTTTATGTAAGAAGGTCTATATAATAAAAACAATAACTAATCCGGAATTCTGATTATCGAAAATATTCAACTCATGATCGAAAAACGCTGTAATTCACTCATGCGCTGCGCGCATTCGTGAATTACTGCGTTATTCGATCATTCGTTGAATATTTTGCGATAATCAGAATCTCGGATTAGTTATAGTATAATTAATCCATTTTCCAGATATATCCAACTGATTCTTGAGCAGCTTTACGTTGGGCCTTACCTGAATAAATGCAACATATCAAGGTAGCGCTAATTGTTGCCCTTCTTTCAAAATATGAAGAGTGGTTTTTCGGTTTTATCACCCAAATAACAATAATCTTGTTCCTATCAGCATCTTGACGCGTTTGCAACCGGTTTCCAAAGAGCTAGAATCCGCCACTTGATATAACATATTACCCCTTTAAACCATGTTTAACGCATCGCTTCCACATTGCATAAAAATCCTGGGTTATTTGTTTTGATCCGCATTCCTGCCAACTGCCAAGTTAGTAGAGCTGCAACGCATGCTTTAAGACACCGTAATTGTAGCTCTGCAAGACTATCAAACGTGTACGGAACAGGACAGGCTTATCCTTTCCGAGCACCTGATGTCACTCTCGGTTTTTTATAGGAAAGCCTTGTATTTTAATGTTGTGTTATTAATTTCATGTTTGTGTGAAAGTCTCATATCTTTGTTTTACCGTTTTCTGACCGCGTATGGCGTCGTTTTCGTCTGTAGACACTTTTCTTTTTGGCCAATAACTTAAAATTCCAGTTGATCAATCCTTATGAAATTTTGACACAGTGTTTCTTGGTACAAAAGAAAGGCTGGGTGTAGTTTTCGTTATTTTGGCCCCGCCCGTTAAAAAGGATAAAAATGGCAAAATCGGGTGTTTTCATATATTTGGCCGTAGAATATTTATTATTTATCAGATTTTGATGTTTTTTTTCAGTGCGTTCCTAATTAAATTTCCTATCTGAAGTATGTCAACAGATTTTACATGGCATGCATGTACCGCTCATGAGATAAATTTTTTAGGAATTTCATTTCTTATTTTAGTCCGATTTTGATGCAGTTTTTTGCAAAGAATTCCTAAAGAAAAATAAATAAAGTGATGCACCATCATATTTTTGATTATTTGTTTCCTTTCAAAGCTATAAGGGGCCAAATGGGGCCAAAATTTCAAACATGCAGATTACCTAAAATTTTCAATTCTCATCCGATTTCGATGGGATTTTTTTTCTTTGGGTTCCTTTGGTTGTAAACTTTCGGTAAAATGTCAATTGATTTGGCGTAGCTCTTGCCGTTTCTGAGATATAAGGGTTCAAAGGGGCTGAAGTTGCAATTTTTTTAAAATATGTTAAGTCGTTATTTTTTTATTACATGTCGATGGGGATTTTTTTTCCTTTGGATTCAACTTGATATATGCTGTCAGTAGTATGTCAACAATTTTGCTTAAATCTTACAGTTTTGGAGTTTTCAGGAACAAAAGGGCTTATTTTAATGTTCCTTAGTTTGTTTCCAGCTAATTACTGTATCAAACTCCTTATTGTATCCATCTAGTTACTATATCAAGCTCTTGACTGTGTCCATATTCACTTTTAAATTACACTTATTCAAATTTCAGTGTTCGACATGCTGCGGTCGTATCATGCTGCGCTTGGGGTTGCCCTTTATTGAAATAATGGCGACTTTTATGACTAAATTCTAATGTCTATACTGCAGCCGAAACTAGTGAACATTTATACGATAAAACTTCATTTAACTATCAGTAGACATAACAAAACATGAACATTAAATTTAGAAAAATAAAGCTTTGCAATATTTAACAAGAAATACAGATTTCACCATAAGATTCCGTTCATTACAATATTTTATCCACTAGAGATAGTTAGATTTTAAAAATTTTTAATTGCGAGGCTTGCGCATTCCGAGCATTTAAAAAAAAATTAATTTAGCTATCGAGAAAGGATAATCGGGATAAAGTTGTGTAATATTTTTCTCTAATGATAAATGATAAACACCGAGAATTGCATTCCGAAAAGATTTGGCGGGAAGTAGCATATGGCGTTGAATGCAAAAACGGGTCAAAACCGGTCCAAACTTGGCACATCAGTAGCGAAAAAAACATTCAGTCAAAAAAGATGATACTTTCAGCCTTTCCAAAATGGAAAAATTTTCTGATGAAATTCACACCACACATTAAAGAGATGTTGGACAGATCAAAGGAAACAAAGAGAAAGGTATCTGCCCGTCTTAGGCCGTTTGGAAGATCTACAAATTTTCGTATTCCAGCAACCGATTAATAAACATATTTTGTCACTATAAACTTTGCAACATATGAATAAGTAAATAGATTTTAACCTAGAACTAGAGGCTCAGCTTGAAAGCCTGGTTTGCTATACTGATTTTTTTAATATATAATTGTTGTGATTTCAAATAATATTTTCAATAAAAAAATCAAATTTTAAATGACACTTTTTTTTTCATGGCATGAAATATGGTCCGGTAAAGACCAAGAAGGTGTAAAAAAATTGCAAGTTAAGGGATTATTGTGGTAATTCTGAAGCTGCAAGGTTGCAGGATCGAAGTCTATTCTATGTTATCACATATTCAATGGTAGTCACTACTTGTACCATCGATGGTTATTTTCCCCTACTTACAACATGCACATTACAGTTTACCCTAATAGATCATTGCTGTTAATACCCACGAACACCAATGGGCAGGTAACTCTTGCCCTATATATCTTCAGAAAAAGTCTGGTAAGGGGTTAGATAATTTCTCGTAACAACCAACTACTTTAGTACTACAATATATCCAAAAATAAAGAAATTTGAATGGTATTTTTTTCTGGGCATGGTGTCCTCTTTAACCTTAAAGCAATCTCAAGTTATAATCCGGATACCATAGAATTAACAGATTTTGCATTATTCAAAAGTAATAAATCTGGAACGAAAAATCGGATCAAAGTGAAATTTGAACTTTACCGGTATGTTATGTATAGTAACACTGTCCAAAAATATATAGACTTTCCTTCAGGGCATGTCCCAAAATATTAAAACTTTCCTTCAAGGCAAACTCAAGTTATCATACTGAAACCAAAGTGTGACGGACGGATGGACAGGTGGACATGAGGAATCCCATATACCCCGACCATTTAAGACGGAGTATACAAATTTGATTTTGTTTGATCCGGCTTCTAACCCCGATTATTATTTTTATTCAAAACCAGTCGCATTTGCTAGTATCTTTTTGGTTCATAGCCATAAATTTGATTCTAATTACCAGTTTGGAGAAAGTTTACACGATCATCTACGTATTATCACTCTACACGACCATCTACGTATTATCACCTCTTTGTGGTCTTGCTCTTGTAAGAAGAGCTTTTTCACCCAGTTTTATTGATTCGCTGTTTCGTCGTCATTTTGAATAGAATATTATTTACAAACACTTATCAAACGACCTTTTAAAAATAACAATACGTAACTTATTCTTATTTTAATTTTTATTAGACATTTTTACATACAAAATTCAATTCTTTCTCCTTGTCAGAACAGTTTTAAATCTATAACTTGAGTTTCAGTTACCACTGCATCAAATGAACAACATATCTGAAAAAATAATGCTATATAATAAGTTATATTTTAACGTGACGGATTACACAGAAAGTAAAAGCAAATGTATGAATTTTTGACAACTAGGAAAATTATATTACGGTCTGGCAGGTGTAAATTCAAACATCGAAATTCAATGTTCGCAAATTAAAAGAATTCTTCTAAAAATAAACGTAAATAATGTTAAAAATAGTGAAAAAAACATAACAAATATTTAATCATATGAATGGCAGCAAATTACATTATAACCAGAGGGGGAATTCACACCTCTTTATAGAACTTCCGTATAGAACTTCTTTTATTATTGGCTTACCTTAACCAAATTATCCATTTCAAGTCTCCCCTGAATTTCCTCCCTGAAATAGAAAAGAGCAGAAAATAATCCTGAATAGAACAATTTTAATTAACACTCAGTTGCACTGTAATTCAGTTTAACTTAGTGCTTTCTGCAGACTTTAGATTTACCGATTGATTAGAGCTTAACATCCAGCGTGGAATATTTCATTTATACAAGGACGAGAACAAGTTAATCAATCAAAATATATTTTAAGAAATTAAAGACAAAAATCAATACAATAAATTTTGACAACACTGATAAAAGACAAGAAATGGGTACGGACAAAGAATTTTAATCTGTGTACGACCCCGCGATGAGTTTATCGAAACATTAGATTCCTATCATTTAGACACTTGATCTGCACCTAGGAGTGAGCAAAAATAAGAAACAACTGAATAAAAAGAAAATGAAACTGCTTCATCAAATCTGTTAGCCTTCTTTGTGCGATTCTGGTGCATTTTTTTATTTACAACATTGTAAGCATGATGTAATGTTCATTGTAGGAATGGAAACAACATTGCATTGTTTAAAATTGTTGAAAAGAGATACACGATTAAAGAAAAAATGAAAAGCCTTACTTTTTTTGTTTATCTACTCATACCACTTAATCAAAATATATCAAGAATTTTCTGTATTCAAATTTGGCATTATAACTACACTATCTTGATTATAACTGTTGTATTTTGTAAAGCATAATTGTTCTGGTAAACCTAGGAGAACTGCAGGGCCTAAATTTGTAAGTTATGCTCTCTTCAAACATATTTAGGGACCGACCATTTAACCTGAAGGGGGGGTTATTGTTTTTTTCTTCTGGACAGAAAATTTTTTTCGCGCTTCGCGCGAAACAAATTATTTATTTTTTGCACGCTTATCAACAAAATATTTTTTTTCAAAATTAACATTATTTTGGGGGGCAGAAAGCCTCATTCAGAAAATTTTTTTCCATCATTTTGGCAGCCAAAATATTTTTTTCACATAAAATTAGATCCAAAATATTTTTTTAGAAAAAAACCATAGCCCTCCCCCTTTCAAGTTAAATGGTCGGTCCCTTACCTTTTGTCGATGAATTTCACCAACGGATTTTCTCCAACGAAGAATGGCTCCAGCAAAACAACAAAAAGTAATATCAAGTCAAATCGCATGGCGAACTAATTAATTGATTTCCCTGCACGGTTGTTATGGGGCAACGTGGACGTCACAAAGACCGTTGATACATTAGACCTGTAAGACCCTTTATATGAATTTAAAAATGTTTGTTTGGAGGCTTTGTACAGTTTTCAAAAACGAAAAAAATGTAAATGGATTAGCCAAAACACATTTGTAAAAAGCAGAGCAGCACTTCATACTTGAATTTAGCGCAAGCACAGCCCTTTCACATTACCTGGTTTACCTGGTTCCGAGGTCTGCATATTAGGCTATAAAGCCTCTAGGACCCTTCTTGATATGGTTTCTTCTTCCGGTCGGTATATATCTGGTATGAATTTAATTTCTACGTTCTTCCAGTGTTCATTCAATTGATGTTTGAAGGAGTTGACTGTTTTTGACTAAATTACTTTCTCAGGTGATTTTTTCCATACATCCGCTATTCTTTGTGAGAAGCTGTTTTTTCTGATGTTTGTTCGACTGTTTCTTATATAATTTTTGGCTATGTCTTCTTGTAATTGACGGTTTCTTTTGAAATATGTGCCCATGCTCGGCTTTATCTATTCCATTTAAAAATTTGAATGTTTCAACCATGTCTGATCTTAGATCTTATGAAACTGCAAAAATATGTTTCATTGCGTTGCATTTCATTTTAAATGGCAGATTCTTGTTTTACTTAAATCATACCTTATATCAAACGGTCACCAACGTCGTCATGGTGACTTAGGAGTGCAGTTTCATCAATTGACTTCCAAATTTTTTGCCTTGGTCTGTTCCGAAGAGACAAAAGTTATTACAATGGCCACCTAATAATTCTGTATCTTGTTATCTAGAAAATAAACCAATATTTCAAAGAGATCAACAAATGAAAAGACCATGTTTTGCATTAAAAAGGCAAAAATTTATAAAACAAGGATATTAATGTATATAATGCAATTATTTATATGAAGAGACACTACTGTTAGACATCGGTCTTATTTTAATATACTCAGACTACCAAACTAGAATAGCCATCTGCTGTTTTTCATATACTTTTTTTTAATTGTATTGATGCAATCCGATTGGATTATGTTTCATTCAGATGTTCATATTATATTTGCACCAAAGACTTATCCGAAAAAAAATATCCTTTGTTATTCCTATTATTAGACCATGACCCGAATAACATTTGTATAAGATGTATGTATTCTGATATTGAAATATTGGCATATTACCGGAAATTAAATGTGATATAATGGAAATATTTGCCACTTGTATGTGCTATAATTATAATGTATCAAATTCAACTATTGCCTCATATAATCTATTTCATATTTATGGAGGAAAAATAAGATTTTACATTTTGATTACATAATTGAATGCTGCAAAGCACACACAAACCCTGATATGCAATGTGCATTAATGCAGAAGGTGAATCATTTCATGCCAAAATTCATCTCATAGGTCGTCAATGCCTTCATATAGCTTTATATTTGAATCTCACTTCTAATAGTGAAGTACTCAACATTAAAAAGTAATAAAACTTCGACAGCGATCTTCGCAGAATCCCTGCAATCAGATCAAGGATATTCATACAAAAAAATTAAGGTGTTCAAATTTTTAAGTGATTGGTTATTTGTTAAATAATAAATAGTGCTGCATGTTTTACATAATGATAATTATGTAGAGCAAACTCGTAAATGGGAAGAGGGAAAGTCGGAAGAATTTACATTAAATTTAGACGTCGAAAAAATACAGCAGATAGAAAATATGATTTAATCCATCAAAACTAATGATATATGTCAAGCTGCAGTTAATAAATTGTTGAGAAAATTGGTACAATATTTCCTGAAACTAGAAAAGGGACATTCAGACTTTTAAAACGAGATCAAATGGTAATTACACAGAGAATGAAAATAAAAAGCCTTGGTTTAATTCGGAATGCAAAGTTGCTAAAAAAAAGTTCAGGAAACACGGGCGATTGGTCAAAAGAAATAATAATACAGAAAACTATAATAACAAAAAGCAGAGTGAGAAGGCATACAAAAAAGTTCTCGACAAAAGTTTAAAAAAATATAGGAAAGATATGAAAAATAAAATGAAGAATATGAAAACAAAAAAATCCAATACTGGAAAAAATTAAACAAAGGGCTAAGACAATCTCAGCCCAATTTCCAAATAGATTTATTTTATGATTTCTTCAAAAATTTGAACTCAGCAATTCTGGGTTGCCTTGGAAAGTTATTTACCGCGGTTCTAAATGAAAGGTTAACACAGTTCTCAAATTACTTTTCTATTATATATATTAATCAAAGTGGGTTCCGAAAAAAATAATCCATCGCGGATAACATTTTTATTTTACATATTTTATTTGAATTTATGAAAAACAAAAAGAAAAAAACTTTTTGGTGTCTTCATTGACTTTTCTAAAGCTTTCGACTCTCGACTTTTTTTCCATGTGATATAGGTGTTCGTCAAGGAGAAAAATTTATCTCCCTTGTTATTTAGCTTGTACTTTCATGATCTTACAGATTTTCTTTGTTAAAAAATATAGACGGACTTTTATGTATTTCAGATAGCCTACAAAACAATATTGATATTTATATTATTTTTTTTGTTTTACTCTATGCTGATGATACAGTATTAATGGCTTAAACAAAAGAGGATCTACAGTGTCAGCTAAATTATTTTGGGGAATATTGTGATATGTGGAAATTAAATGTAAATGTTTCAAAAACTAAAATTGTTTTTTTTCTAAAGGAAGGTTCCTAGAAATATTACTTTTTATTTAAAAGAAGATGAAATAAAAATGTAACTGAATTCAATTATACAGGACTACTATTTTCTAGATCCTGGTCATTTTTTAAAGCCAAAAAAAAAACTATCAGAAAAAGCTACCAAAGCAATGTATAGCGTTTTAAAAAAGGGTCGAAATCATAACCTATCAATTAAGTGCCAAATTGGTTTGTTCCATAAAGTAGTTCAACCCATTTTACTTTACAGTTGTGAGATCTGGGGATTTGAGAAAAATGACGTAATAGAGCAAGTACAACTGAAATTTTTTAAAACTTCTTTTTCATATGAAAAAATCAACACCAAATTGTATGGTGTATAACGAATCTGGCAGATATCCTCTTTAAAGAAGTATTAATTGCAGAACGATTTCGTATTGGTGTAAATTGCTAAATGACAACGAAAAAAAAAATTGTCATCTATTATTTACAGATAAGCATATTTTAATTATACACTGAATAATTTTGATTTTTCAAGGATAAAGAATATAAGGGTATTTTGGATAATTGTGGTTTTTCAAATACGTTTTATCTTCAACATGGAAATTTTAAGAAGTGGTTGGTTTCAAGTGTCAAACTTAGACCAGTTGATCAATTTAAACAAACTTGGAGTAAAAATGTACAAAAATCACCCAAATGTACTAATTATAAATTATTTGAGAATACATTAGCTTTTGAGAACTATTTCAATATTCTCGATGATAGTGACATATACACTCTTTGTAAATTTAGAACACTAAATCACTCACTACCTATTGAACGGGGAAGGTGGTTAAATATTGAAAGGGGTGATAGAAAATGTGATTTATTTGACAGAAATGATATCGGCGATGAATACCATTTTGTTATGGAATTCCCCAGATTTACAGAGGAGCGAAAACAATACATATCAAAAATATATTATTATATTTTACTAAGTAAGAGAAGATTTAATTGGATGAAAACAATCATGTGACTTCAAAATAACTCGGATATTTTAGCAAACAACCTCAATATGACATCATTGCGGGAACAACCTTGTTGGTTCCCGCTGAACAACCCGGATATGACGTCACAGAGAGAAACAACCCTGTAGATTCTAAAAAGCACTATCAGATTATATTAGTCTACTTTGTGAGAGATTCTAAAAAGCACTATCAGATTATATCAGTCTACTTTGTGAGATTAAAACTATAATACGACCTTTTGATTTTTGGAATTAATTAAACTGTTTAAAATATAATAAAACAATTATGGCCCTCTATTTACGTGAAACATCATCCAGATTTGTCAACCCTTGGAGGGGTGGTTTCCCTCGGGCAGAGCCTTCGGGAAACAACTCCCTCCTCGGGTTGATAAATCTGGATGTTTCCCTTAACAGCGGGCAATAATTGTATATTATGCTAGACCAAATACTCTAAAAATTAGCTCTTTACTTACACTACCAACTTTGGATTCGTAATTTACATTGAAATCGTATATTGTAATTTCTCTACACCTTTGTAAAATTGGTTTATGAGAAGAAAGTATCTGTACCGAATATTTAGAAAACAGTAAATGTCTCCAGTATGAGGTAAAAGTGAAAGGTGAAAGTTTTTGGATGACCCATATCTATATCTACTCACCAACTTTCATTTAGTGCATCTCTTACAATTTTTGATAATCAGTGACCAAAGCCGGGGACCAAAGTTGCCGCTCAATCTTAACAATTTAGGATAATATCACTTTTACCCACAATATCAAAATGTTTAGAAAAAAATGTTTTTAAAAGATTTCTTGAATGATAATAATCTATTTATTGAAAATAATAGTGGATTCAAAAAGAAAGACTCAACTGTTAATTTTCTTGTCAGCATGCTGCATAAACATGCTGTTTTTGGGTGTATCTAAAGCCATTGATAAAGTATGGCATGATGGTTTACTTTTTAAATTAAAACCATTGGGAATTAGTGGTAACTTGATTAATTTTATTGAAAATTATTTGTTGAACCGATCTCAGAAAGTTGTGATAATTGGCAAATCTTCAAATGTAAAATTTACTAATGCATGTGTTCCTCAGGGCTCAATATTAGGTACTTTATTATTTTTAGTGTATGTTAACGATATAAATCATGATATTGAAAGTCAAATGAAGCTTGTTGCTGATGACACAGCCCTGATAAAAGTTATTGATAATCTTAACTCATTAAATGTGTTAAATAATGGTCTTACAAGATTAAGCAGATGGGCCTCCTAGTGGAGTGTTACTTTTAACCCAAATAAAACTGAATATATGATTTTTAGTAATTCAACTAAAAAAGTCATAAATGATGATCTTATTTTAGATGGAGTTATACTAAAGCGGGTACCTGAACACAAACATACAAGAGAATTTATCACGGGAGAAACATATAACTTCCATTTGCAAAAAATCAAATAAAAGATTGGACATTATTTTAAGAATGAAAAGATTGTTACCAAGAACATGTTTAGAAAAACTTTATAAATCTATGATTCTTCCTATTTTAGACTACTGCGACATACTTTATGATAATTGTACTGTAAATGAAAGCGATTTACTAGAAAAAGTTCAAAGGAGAGCAGCAATCCTGTCGACATGTGCCTTTCGTATAACAAGACACAAAGATTTGTTGAATGAACTAGATCTATACCCTTTATATATTCGACGTAAAATACATAAAATCGTCTTTCTCTTCAAAATCATAAATAATGATTGTCCAAAATATTTATCTGATTGTTGTCCTTTAGTGAATCATAACACAGAAAATTATAATCTACGTCGCATGGATAAAATTTTACCATTACATACACGTACATCTAAATTCTCATCATTTTATTTTCCTTCCTCAGTCAAGGAATGGAATAAGATCTCAACTGATCTTAGATTAACAGTCTCCATTAATGTTTTTAAAGAAAAGATTAAAAAATATTTCTGTTTAAGCAATTATAGAAAGATTTATTCTTTGGGTTATGGTTTAGGAAAAATTAATCATACCCGTATTCGACTTGGGTTGAGTGGCTTAAATGATCATTTATATAACTGTAACTTAATTCCCTCTCGACTCTGTAATAGATGTAATGCTAGAATAACAGAAACTACTGAACATTTTTTTATTTATTGTGATACATATGAAAATATAAGATCTTTGGTTTTTTGATATAGTAAAATTGCTACTCTGTCCAAATGTGAACCTGTTAACTTTTAAAAACATGCTTGGTCAATATTTGGTAAAAATATTTCAATTTGGAAATGATGACTTCTCAATGAACGACAACAAGCTCTTACTAGAAAATGTTTGTGAATTTATTGAAAAGAGTAAACGTTTTACATAACTTAATTAAACATGAATTGTAAATATTGTACTGAAAGTGTGAGTGTGTGAGTGATGGGTTGTATTGTATTTTGTTTTGTATTATATTGTCTTGTCTTTATATGTCGAGGAGAGCAACTTTGTAGCCTTCGGGCTGTTTGTAATCCTCTTTAAATAAATAAAGCATTAAATTAAATGTAGGATAAATTACCATGCTACCGTTTTTAATGTTGTATATCTGAATTATAATTTCTGAAAATGGTCTTAATCGAATAACTATACGAAAATCATTCAAATTTGAAATAAAGGTCAAGCGGATACATATTTCGAATTTTGAAGACTATGTGGTTGTATTTTTTTTCTGTCTATTTCAAAGTCACAGCACGAGAATGAAAAAAGGCTATTATATAACATGCTTGTGAACTGTTGGCATGTACACATTTAGCATAGTCATTGACACATGTGTTTTAACCCCTGAATTAATCCTTTTAGTTAGTGATTCTGAAATGTGCATCTTTTGGTTATTCACGTTGAACAGTGCTGTACCGACTGGAGTCCAATTCAATATTACAAATCATTGAGATTTTGAATTAGTTTGACATTAGTTTTTTGCTGGGTTGGGTCGGGCCGTGGTCGAGACGTTACATATCATACAAAGGAAGAAGGGTACTTTGCAGGATTGGCAAGGAAAAGTTTCTTCGTGTCAAAGTTAGTTGTCCACAGATCTGCTTATCAATGACAAAAAACAAAATAAAAAAATAAAAAACAAAAAACAAAAACAAACAAACAAAGCCTATATGGTTAAAGTATTTGATCGCTATATCATTTTTCGATCAGAAAAACAGCCAAAGAACGATTTTTTTCTCTACAATTGTCATTAACTATGACCGTACTTACACGTGAATGCACAATGGATATAGTGGACATAGACTGTAGTTCGTTTTGTCAATCCTTAAGTATATTTGGGAAAACATCCTGTGCATTCCCTATTTTTCAGCTAAAGCCTGGAACAGCCCGGTCACGGTTCTCTAAATGAAAAATAATAAAAACAACCCAAAAGATGATCAAGATTGACAGGTAGATTTCATTGTAGTGTATTATAAGATAATTGCATGTCAATTTTGAGCGTGCAATCCAATTAAAAACGCGGGCATTTTTATAGGGTTTGCAACATTTTATTGTGTAACGGCTATATAAATAATACAAAATATCACGTCCATTGCTGTCCCCATTTAGCTTAACCGTTGTGTATACAATAACTACTTTTCTTGTTCGAAGACCTATTATACAAGAAACATTGTAATATCTAAATAAGTGAAATTTTTTGTTTAAACTTTGAAATGCCTCTCTTGTAAGGGTCAGTCCCTAGCTGATTTTTTTTTAGTTTTCTATTTAGACCTTTTCGGTTATTTGCGAGTTATCAGCTGTATACATCTTTTAAGAAATCGGCTTTACAAATGTTTTAATTTGATCTATACCTATAGAGTGTCTAAAAGTCCATCTGCATATATGAAATGTACAGTACCTCAGGTGCACTAAAACATTTCTCTCCAAAGTTATTGATCAACTATAATAAACGATGATCTAATATTCATAATTGAAACATTAGGCTCAGAGACTGAGCCTGTATCGCTCACCTGACAAAATGCTTCTATGCCATGCATGACCAAAAATATGTTTTTATTACCAATGGGGTCTCATAGTTAGCTATGTTCTCCATTAGCACCCATGTTTTTTGTCTGATTCTATTGAAATGAGCATTTTTTGCAAAGGACCTTCTATACATTTAGTTTAATTTGCTTGAATAGTTTCAGAGAAGATGATGAAAAGGGTGGTTTTCTCATACCGGGCGCCAATGTTAAAACTTTGCTCTGCAGCGGAGGCCATGCCTTTTTTACCTTCTGTACATCATTCCCCTAAAGTTTGGTTGAATTTTTTAGTGGTTTCAGAGGAGAAGATAAATATGTGATTTTCCCATATAGGGTTCAGTGTTAAACTATGTTCCGTGCTGGCGGTAATGTTTTTTATCAGATTGTAACCAAATGAACACTCTTTGTTAAGGACTTTCAAAACATCATTCCTGTAAAGTTTGATTGAATTTGCTTCAGTGGTTTCAGAGGAGAAGATGAAAATGCGATTTTTCCCACAGGGTCCAATGTTAAACTATGCCCCGAGCTGGCATTCATATTTTAAGCTCACCTGGCCAAAGGCCATGTGAGCTTTTGCCATCATTTGGCGTCCGTCGTCTGTCGTCGTCGTCGTCTTCGTCCGTAAACTTTTCTAATTTTGGCTATCTCCTCTGAAACCAGTGGACCAATTTTAACCAAACTTTACAGGAATGATGTATGGAAGGTCCTTTACTTAGTTTGCCGAATTTTTTTCGATCCGCCAAAAAACATGGCCGCCGGCGCTGAACTTAGATTTAACATTGGACCCTATGGGAAAAAGCATATATTTGCTATCTCCTCTGAAGCTACTGAAGCAAATTGAACCAAACTTTACAGGAATAATGTATGGAACGTCCTTTACTTAGTTTGCTGAAATTTTTTCGATCTGTGAAAAAACATGGCCGCCAGCGCAGAACATAGTTAAACATGGGACCTTATGGGAAAAGCAAATATTTGCTATCTCCTCTGAAGTTACTGAAGCAAATGGAACCAATCTTTACAGGAATGATGTATCGAAGGTCCTTTGCTTAGTTTGCCGAAATTTTTTCGATCCGTGAAAAAACATGGCCGCCAGCGCAGAACATAGTTTAACATGGGACCCTATGGGAAAAGCATATATTGACTATCTCCTCTTAAGTTACTGAAGCAAATGGAACCAAGCTTTACAGGAATGATGTATGGAAGGTCCTTTACTTAGTTTGCCGAAATTTTTTCAATCCGTGAAAAAACATGGCCGCCTGCGCAGAACATAGTCAAACATGGGACCCTATGGGAAAAGCACATATTTGCTATCTCCTCTGGAGTTACTGAAGCAAATGGAACCAAACTTTACAGGAATGATGTATGGAAGGTCCTTTACTTAGTTTTTCGAAATATTTATGATCCATGAAAAAACATGGCCACCAGCGCAGAACATAGTTTAAGATGGGACCCTATGGGAAAAGCATATATTTGCTATCTCCTCTGAAGCTACTGAAGCAAATGGAACCAAACGTTACAGGAATAATGTATGGAAGGTCCTTTACTTAGTTTGCTCAAATTTTTTGATCTGCGAAAAGCATCATGGCCGCCAGTGCAGAACATACTTTTACATGGAACCCTATGGGAAAAGCATATATTGACTATCTCCTCTGAAGCTACTGAAGCAAATTGAACCAAACTCTACAGGAATGATGTATGGAAGGTCTTTTATGGAGATTGCCGAAATTTTTCCGATTCCTTTAAAAGCATGGCTGCCAGCGCAGAACATAGTCTAATATGGGACCCTAAGGGAAAAGCATCTATTTGCTATCTCCTCTGACGCTACTGAAGCAAATTCAACCAATCTTTACAGTAAGGATGTATGGAAGGTACTTGTATCTGACAAAAAAGATGGCCTCCAGTGCAGAACATAGTTTGACATTGGAGCCAGGAATGAGATAACCATCCTTATAATCATCATCTCTGAAATGAATAGAAGGTCCTTTGCAAAAATTATTCATTTCAATAGGATCAGACAAAAAACATGGTTGCTAAGAAGAACATAGCTAAACATTTGACCCCATTGGTAAGGAAACATCTTTTTAGCTCACCTGACTCGAAGGGTCAGTGTGAGCTATTGCCATCACTTGGCGTCCGGCGTCCGTCGTCCTGCGTCCGTCTTCCGTCGTCTGTTAACTTTTCACATTTTCATCTTCTCCTCTGAAACCACTGAAGCAAATTCAACCAAACTTTACAGGGATGATGTGCTAAAGGTCCTTTACAAAGATTGCTCATTTTGTTTCGATCCGACAAAAAAACATGGCCGCAAGCGCGGAACTTAGGTTTAACATTGGACCCTATGGGAAAAATCACATTTTCATCTTTTCCTCTGAAACCGCTGAAGCAAATTCAACAAATCTTCACAGGAATGATGTACTAGAGGTCCTTCACTAAGAATGCTTGTTTTGTTCTGATCCGATAAAAAACATGACCACCAGCATGGAACTTAGGTTTAACATTGGACCCAATAGGAAAATCACATTTTCATCTTTTCCTCTGGAACCGCTGAAGCAAATTCAACAAAACTTTACAGGAATGATGTACTAGAGGTCCTTCACTATGAATGCTCATTTTGTTCCGATCTGATAAAAAACATGGCCGCAAGCGCGGAACTTAGTTTTAACATCGGACCCAATGGGAAAAATCACATTTTCATCTTTTCCTCTGAAACTGCTGAAGCAAATTCAACACAACTTTACAGGAATGATGTACTTTAGGTCCTTCACTAAGATTGCTCATTTTGTTCCGATCCAATAAAAAACATGGCGGCCGGCACGGAACATTAACATTGGACCCCAAGAGAAAATCGCATTTTCATCTTCTCCTCTGAAACGACCTAAGCAAAATTCAACCAAGCTTAAGAGGAAGGATGAACTAAAGGTCCTTAACAAAGATTACTCATTGCGTTCCGATCCAATAAAAATCATGGCCGCCAGCACGGAACATAGTTTAACATTGGACCCTATGGGAAAATCACATTTTCATCTTCTCTTCTGAAACAGCTTAAGCAAATTCTACCAAACTTTACAGGAATGATGAATAGAAGGTCCTTTACAAAGATTGCTCATTTTGTTCCAATCTGATGAAAAACATTGCTGGCGGCATGGAACAAAGTTTAACATTGAACCCTATGGGAATCACATTTTCATCTTTTCCTTTAAAACCTCTTTAGAAAATTCAACCAAACTTTACAGGAATGTACTAAAGGTCCTTTACAAAGATTGCTCATTCCATTCTGGTCAGATGAAAAACATGGCTATCAGCAAGGAACATAGTTTAAAATTGGACATTATTGAAAAATCACATTTTCATCTCCCCCGAAACTGCTGCAGCAAATTTATAGGACTGATGTACTAAAGGTCCTTTTCAAAGATTGCTCATTTTGTTCTTAGTCTCTGAAACTGTTGTGGAGCAAATTGTATTAGAATGATGAGTAGAAGGTCCTTTGCAAAGTTTACTCATTTCGATAGGATAAAAAAATACAGGTGCTAATACAAAACATAGCTAAACATTAGACCTCCATTGATAAAAACATCATTTTTGGTCATGCATGGCAGAGAAGTATTTTGTCAGGTGAGCGATACAGGCTCAGTCTCTGAGCCTCTAGTTTATCAGATCGAAACGAAATGACCAATCTTTGTAAAGAACCTTTAGTACATCATTCCTGTAAAGTTTGGTTGAATTTTCTTGAGTAGTTTCATAGGAAAAGATGAAAATATAATTTTTCCCATAGGGTCAAATGTTAAACCTAAGTTCCACGCTGGTGGCCACGTTTTTTATCGGATCGGTACACAATGATCAACCTTTGTTAAGGACCTTTAGTACATCATTCCTGTAAAGTTTGGTAGAATTTGCTTCGGTAGTTTCAAAGGAGAAGCTGAAAATGTTATTTTTCCCATAGGGTCAAATGTTAAACCTAAGTTCCGTGCTGGCGGCCATGTTTTTATCGGATCCGAATTAAATGAGCAATTTTTGTAAAGACCTTTAGTATATTATTCCTGTAAAGTTTGGTTGAATTTGTCTCAGTGATTTCAGAGAAGGTGAAAATGTTATTTTCCAATAGGATCCAATGTTAAACTGTGTTCCGCTCTGGCGGCCATGTTTTTTATCGGATCAGAACAAAATGAGCAATCTTTGTTAAGGACCTTTAGAACATCATTCCTGTAAAGTTTGTTGGAATTTGCTTCAGTGGTTTCAGAGTAGAAGATGAAAATATGATTTTTCCCATAGGGTCCAATGTTCAACCTAAGTTCCGCGCTGGCAGCCATGTTTTTTATCGGATAAGAACGAAATGAGCAATCTTTGTAAAGGACCTTTCTTACATCATTACTGTAAAATTTGGTTGAATTTGCTTCAGTTGTTGTAGTGGAGGACATGAAAATGTAATTTTCCCATAGAGTCCTATGTTAGACCATCTTCCGTGCTGGTGGCCATGTTTTTTGTCGGATTGGAACGAAATGAGCAATCTTTGTAAAGGATCTCCATACATCATTCCTGTAAAGTTTGGTTGAATTTGCTACAGTTGTTTCGGAGCAAAAGATGAAAATGTGATTTTTCCCATAGGGTCCTATGTTAAACCTAAGTTCCGCGCTGGCGGTCATATTTTTTATCGGATCGGAACGAAATGAGCAATCTTTGTAAAGGACCTTTCGTACAACATTCCTGTAAAGTTTGGTTGAATTTGTTACAGTTGTTTCGGAGCAAAAGAAGAAAATGCTATTTTTCCCATAGGGTCCAATGTAAAACCTAAGCTCCGCGCTGGTGGCCATGTTTTTCATCAGATTGGAACAAAATGAGCAATCTTTGTAAAGGACCTCTAGTACATCATTCCTTTAAAGTTTGGTTGAATTTGCTACAGTTGTATCAGCAAAAAACAGAAAATGTGATTTTTCCCATAGGGTCCAATGTTAAACCTAAGTTCCGCGCTGGCGGCCATGTTTTTATAGGATCGGAACGAAATGAGCAATCTTTGTAAAGGACCTTTAGTACAACATTCCTGTAAAGTTTGGTTGAATTTGCTTCAGTGGTTTCAGAGGAGAATATGATTATGTGAAAAGTTAACGAACGACGGACGACGGATGGAAGGTGATGGCAATAGTTCACACTGACCCGAAGTGAGCTAAAAAGGATTTGTGTTTATACATTGGAGTTTAGGTTGTATTAGCAAACCGTTTTCATGACGAGACGATTGTTAAACATGTTCAACATGTTGAAGAAGTTCATTATTAACGGGAGCATTACTTTTCCGCAAATTTTTGAAATGTTAATTATTACGTTTCCGCCAATTAAAAGTTTACGTTTCCGGAACTTTTATCCATTACGTTTCCGAAAATTTACCTGGTTAATCAGGTAGTTTCATTGAAAATTCCAATATGATTTATTATGATTTAATGAAATTAACAATAATATGATCGTCAGCTTTGTGCATGAAATACTGGGTGGATCCACACTATTGGGATGAGCTTTAATAAGGCTTCACCAAGGCCGTATATTTAGATAAGATATCTAAATATACGTCCTTGGCTTCACTGATAAATCCAGTTACAATTTTGAATATGTTCACCTTAGAATTTGAAATACAAGTATGAGGTGAATATAATGGTCAGATGTAATGTTCTCTTTTGTAACCCACAAAAATAAAGTTCTGAAAAAAGTATCAAATTCTAATATGACTCTCTTCTATGGCTTTGGAAACAAAGCTATGTACTAATTCCAACAATATTTTTTAGCACATGCGTATATGTATTACAAAAGGACATTCGTAATGTGCAGTTTCACGTTTTATTCACTCAATATTCACGTGTAAATAAACTTTTAAATAAAGAATCACCCAAAAGCTGCAACAAATAATGACAATAATAGAAATTTACAACAGTTACTAAATTTAAGACTCGGAACTGAAATTGACATAACCGTAACCTAGCAACGAATGTGTTGTTGTTATGAAATCATATCTGTGTTGCATATCATGCTCTACAATTAAAATATAAAAACTTTAATTTTTAATGTTAATAACATTATTAATTTGACTTTTATTCATTTTCTTTTCTCTTTTGGCTTCAAATATAAAATAACTAAGCATTCATATAAATCAGAAATACAACCAGCTCACATTAATACCCGCTTCGATTTCAAAATATCCGTATTTGATATTTTTACAACAGATTATTTGTATTAATTCATAAGCTTATGAGCAACTTGTATTAATAAAAAACGAATATAGATTTATCTTTCTCCATTTATGAGTGTTTGCATGCAAGTTTCCAAAATATTTTAATTCTAGTGTCAAACCCAATATCGCTCTCTAAGAGCCGCTTCGAATGTTGATAACTCTTGTTAAATATATTAGAATCGAAATAGATTATTGCAATTGGGCTCTATGCGAATTAGAACATGGGCAGACCTCATATTTGTCTTCATTTTATACCTCGCTATCGCTCGGTATAAAATATTGACAAATATAAGGTCTGTCCATGTTCTAATTCGCATAGAACCCGCTTGCAATAATCTATTTCTTAAACAATAAATACTTGTTAGCTATGATAGTACGCGTTTCTTTTTTTTTTTTTTGTTTAATATTGTATGTGATACTTTTGTACAAAAAATACTGCGAATGTCACAAGTTTAATCAAAGTACTGAAGTACTGTTTAGTCGGATTTACGCGTTAATTTCGAAAAAAAGATAATCGTAAAATTATTTACTGGGCAACAAAAGACTATATAGAAAATGTTGAAAGTATAGAAGATGAAGAACAATAAAAGCGTTGTTGCATTTGGTTAATTTTACCTTGTATCTGTATGAATTTTGTCTCCTGTACATTTACTCGTTGACAATATCCATTATTTTTTTATTGAAGTGTGGAGTTCTTATAAAGATCCCCATTGATTGAGATGTATGCTCTCTAGTTTTCTTCAGTTAAAATTTTCAAAATTTTGCATTTTTGCTTTCATATTTTCTTTAAAAACCAAACTATTTTTACCATCTGTAGTTATAATGCCCACACATCCCCATTTTATTTGCCATGTTATCTTACAACATCCTGTGGTCGTGGTCGTGGTCGTGGTCGTGTGTACTTCGAATTGTCTTTTGGTCCCTCTGTCGGGCAATGGATGACAGTGTTTATTAGAGTACTTTGTCCAATATCTTATGTCTGATCCCGCATCCATTGATGTAGACAAACATGGACGTAGCTTTGTTCGACATCCATCAAGTGAATTCTGCTCAAGTCGATGCAACTAGTGCTAGGGTACGTCCCCAGTGTACTAAATAGTTTCCAATTAAACTGCTATGTTAGTGGTAAAGAAATGATGTATTTTCTGTTTTAGCTAATATAGACCTTTTTATTCACAAATTCGTGGGTGCCGCCATAGTCGACTTCCGAATGTACTTGTAACCGGAAGGGTGTAACTTTCGTAACACCTCGGCGTTTGTCGATTTATCGGTATACGATGTAATGATACAGGTGTCACACTTTAACCGTTAATTACTTACATAACACCTGTTGAGGAAGTGATCAAAACCTATTCAAGTGATAAAACAGTTATTACGTCATCAAAGAAACCGACGAATATGTATAAATTTCTTACAAATAACTGTTAATTAAGTATAGAAGTTTGATATTTAAACAGATGATAAAGAAAACTGCACTTTTCTTTGAAGGAAAAGAAATGAAATTCACGAGTAATTTAGAAAAATAAATTAATGATTTATATTTCAGAAAAAATATTTAAAGTATTCGTGAAAGATTTTCCGAAATTTTCAAAAAAACTTGTCTGAATATTAATATTTTTATGAAAGATTTGATGATGTGCATATTCAGGCTCTTAAAAATTTTTCGCCGATTTTAGAAATGGACTTTTATTCAGCTAATCAAAATAATAAAAACAAATGATAATTCTATGTTGACTGCTTGAATGTCTGCTTTCTTCAACATTTTATTTGTATTTTTAAAGTAAAAAAAAAAGAATTATTTAAACCAAATAATATCAGACAAATGTCTCTGGTAATATTATTTTTAGTAGAGAAAAAAGCAAATCGGCGAAATAATGACCTCAAGTAAATAATTGACCCAATTTTTTTTATTTGAATTTATGGCAATAAGTAAGACTGTTTCTTTTAATTTCTTATGCTTCGTTTTTATTTTTGTATGCACATCGTAGGAAATGGAAGACGTGTCATACAAAGCGTCTCGGCCAAGCTGTCGCTAAAACTGCCCCATTTCACAAATGCGAAATACGGTATACGCGGGTATGAAGTGAGGCACGGAGATGACATTCTGCAAGAATAACAATAAAAAATA
>MJUU01044881.1:25860-38986 GCA_002080025.1 Modiolus philippinarum
GTTTATTTTGTTACTCATGTTTTTCTCTTTGGAGAGGGGGTTCAAAGTACAATTTTGGGATAAATTGGTTAATGCAACGAAAATATTGAGTAATTATCCGATTTTGATATTAGCCGGAGTTACCTTCCCCAAGAATTTAGAAAGAGCTGCGGGTTTCGTGATAGAAAGGAGCAGTCCAACTGAAAAGTGGTTTTTCTGTGTTATATGTGAAAAAAATTATATGTGTAGAAATAATCATTTGTAAAATTCAATTTTAAAACATGTGGTTAATAAAAAAAAAAAATCATTTTTTAAATGAATTTTAAAAAATGTATATACATTTCTTTGCGAAAGCTTTTGGAGTTCATCAAAGGGTCATCACATGTATTAACCTGGTTTAAACAATTACACTGATAGTTTATTAACGACACGTGTCATGCCTCCAGGTGTAATAATCTACCTGGACAAAACCGCTTAATATCACCTGGACGGAAGCATGAATTGCCGAACTATGTTATATTCTACAATACGCAAAAAGATTTTAGAGGGTGTTATATATTTTATCATTTATGGTCCAAATTTTTTACCTCGATTTTCATAAAAATTTCATTTTTATAATTTGTTAGTCGATAAAAAATAATTGCGAACAGGGTATTTATTCTGACAGAACGGATACATTTATGAAAAAGCCATAACAATTCTGTTTTTTTAACAAATGACAATACTTTGCCACAATAACACACGAGTCTACACCCTTTTAATGGCGGACGACTATGCGGCACCTGGCGATCACGTTCGATAACTCAGTAATCACCGATTTCTGAAAACGTCTATAGGTAAGCGTGGACATAAATAGATGACAATTTTTTTATCTAACGATTCCATAAAAATGTGTTGGTATATTATCATTTAAAATGAATAAAAGAAGTACGTCACATGTAAATGCTGTATCTTGACCATATTAGGATTCCGAAGTAATAAGGGAACATCTTGCATAACTGTCGAAATTTGGCAAAAAACCTATAATTTTCACATCCACTCTGGGTTGCATTAATAAGACTTCAAATTTATGCGTTATCGTAATATTTTTTGTAAAAAAAAAAGAGAGAAAAAATTCAGTGTTTACTAATGACTAAATACCGAAGTTACTGTGAATTTAAATTCTGCATATTACTTATTGATAGGTATAAATTCTATAGCTATACTCAATTCGAGCCGACATTTTTTTTTACGTTTCCACTGGAACTAATTAACAAACCAGTTTGATCGAATAAAAAGCGGTGTCCAGGCTACGATTTTCGGCTGTAACTTTTGATTTACTCAACATAAAATTATTCTAAAAAATTTGCCGAAAAGCTGATTTATCGTATATTTACAACATTAAATTTTCATTCACACAACAATGAAATCCTAATGGGACTGTTGCACTATCTCTAGTTACCGTGTCCGCCGCTAGTTTCGTTAGTGAACTGGTGAGTTCCGGTCGATAAGCCCCGTTTAAACTAATGTTAAATTGGCAAAGTTTAATATAAAATTGTGAATAACCCTATACAATTATATACACAATTTCAAAACAGTTACAACAAATGACATTTAAGCTACAATATCCGAAAATCGCAAAATCGCATGTTTTGTAGTTATTTTTAAATAATTTTGTAAAGTTACCATCTATTGACACAAATAAGTGTCATAAATTGATTTTCATATGCATGATATGCTGTTAATTTTTCGGAGAAAAACAATTTTATCTATATTATGATGCCATTTGCTACATTGCATACTGTTTACCTGTAATCTGGACACATTATCCACACCTGTGGACCCCTTGCATGTCATAATCAGCGGTGTTCTTTTTTGATGTACAAATCATATAGGTGTGACAAAACAACGATGTACCAACTATTGCAACTGAAAGTGTGCATGCAAAATGCAGTTACAAAAAACTTCGTTTTATTCCCTTATGCATATTATTCATATATCCACAATAATGCATCCGAAATGTCTACAAAATCCCAATGAAATGTGTTTTTCTTCGTCTGTATTTATTGAAGAAAATATGGAATGTGTTGCCATAAAATAATTACACAAAAATGTAACAAAAAAAAACAACAGGTAACAGTCTCTGATATTACCTGGGGCATTTGAAACCATTGATGTAGACGGTCACAATAGTTGTTTATTGCTACTTTCGTTAATTGGATAATTGGTCACATGTCACCTTGCAGGTGTGAAAATCATTGATGATTTGAGGGAAATCATTTACCTGTGATGTTTCTGAATAAAACGAAATACACAGCGAGTCGATACAAACAGAAAATATATAAATAAATAAAACTTGATAGAAGTATTAAAATAGATAAGAACTAATTTTCAACGTGCAATTTTAATCAAAATGTCATTGATTAAAAAAAAAATCAGACTTAACTCACGAAAATTATCTTTTTGAAAAGTACTGAACGAAAATTTATCAAGCGTTGGTGGGAGGATAGGACTTGTAAATAAGATGAAAATCGTATCGATAACCAAATCGTCGTTGCATTCTGTATTTTAAACCGATTACAGACCACAAAATTAAATCAAAATCTGTCAATTTAGTAATGTTTTATTAGTAAGTTTTCACGAAGAGCGTCTTCCACTAGAAACTATTGTTCCCTCGATTTTGTAACATTTAGATTGTCTTTTTATGTCCCGATTTATGTATTCATTTTATTTTGTTTCATTTTATTTTTTTACATAAACAATGAAAAGTTAACTATTTTATTTATTCAATAAACTCGGCCGCAGTAATACTGCGTAACAGGAGCAATAAATACATACATTTTTACAATACGAGAGAAACAGATCGAGTAGACCATTGTTTTACATAACAAAAAAAAAATCAATAGATGAACAAACAACTACAATCAGTGCTCAATCGCAAGCCACGTGGGCCTATTCATTTATCAGGCTTTTAATTATGAAGTAGAATACAAGTGTGAAAATACATATCCACATCACTAATATTATTAATATTATTAAGTGCATGGATTATCAAAAATTCAATTTAATAACCTTTCAACTTTTTGTATGAAAATAGATAGACTGGTAAGTACATTTACATTACAATATTTCACTAGACCATACATCTTCTCTGCCCTTGGATATCTCACATAATATTCAGGAATAAACTTCTTTCTTAATTCTTTTACATTTCCATGAGAACATAGGCATACATAATGAAACAAATCGCCAATACCATTATTGCAAAGAGTACAGGTTCTTTCGTGCCTCGGAATGTTGTACCATCGGCCAGTTTCGATGGGAATTTTAATGTTACATGTCCTCAGTTTACAAATATATAACCGACGACTTCGGTTTAATTTTAAGAGATATGGTTCAAGTACAAACTCGTGTTTAAAGTTTGTATAATATTCTCCTCTAGACGAATTTCCAATGTCCGAAAACCATTTTTGAATAAATTGATCCTGCAGTCTTTGCTTAATGGTAGTTTTCAAAAAATTATAATTAACATTTTGTTGAACATTCCAAACTTCACTAAAACCACAGTCATCGAATATACATTTAACATAACTCAACCATTTTGATTGAATATTTCCATTATTATATAAGTGTAAGAGAAGTTTGTATATTTTACCCGAAAGTTTGTTTTCGTTACATACAAGTTTATACCAAAAGTTAATCATCTTTTGTTTTATTTGTAACTCAATAGGAAATCTGCCGAGTTCTCCGTAAACCATAAAATTTGGAGTTGAAGAACGGACAGATAAAATTCGTTTACAAAACTGTAAGTGAATTTTCTCAATAATGGATTTATTTTCAAATCCCCATATTTCACATGAATATGTCAGAATAGGAACAACTAAGGTGTCAAATAATTTAACTTGAAGATCAATGGGTATACATATATTTTGAATTTTTCTATAAAGAGCATATAATGCCTTCTGTGATTGGTCAACCAGTTTTTTGCGTGCTTGGAAAAAGTTTCCATTATAGTTAAATAAAAGTCCAAGATAAGTATAACTATCCTTGATTTCTACATTCTCATTACATAATTTGAATGTAGTATTTCGGGTATACTTCCTTTTGGAAAATATAACTATTTTTGTTTTTGACACATTTACATTAAGTTTCCAATTTGCACAGAAGTTTTCAAATTCTGACAATGTTCTCTGTAATTCTTCAGCCGATTCGGCAAAAATAACCGTATCGTCTGCATACAATAAAATAAATAATTTTACATACATATTTAAAGAATCCATGCACTTTTCATTGAAAAAATTTAAACCCTCAATAGCATGCGTTGACAAATATTCTTCCAAGTCGTTGAGGTATAAGGCAAAGAGAAAAGGCGAGAGTTTTTCCCCTTGCCTTACACCAATCTCACATGGAAAATACTGTGTCCTCAGATCACCATTCTTCACACAGGACTTGATATCTGTATATAAGTTCAGGATCACTTTGTACATTTTACCCCCAATGTTATTTTTAATCAATTTTTGCCACAGGCCAACTCTCCATACCGTGTCGAAGGCCTTTCGAAAATCTATAAAAGCGCAAAACAATTTCCTCCCAGAAGACAAATATAAAGATACAAGTGAATGCAAAATAAACATGCTATCCTGAACGGAGTATCCTCGACGAAACCCCCCTTGAGCATCGGTAATAATCCCAACGTCATCTGATAATTTATTAAGTCTTGTGTTAAGTAACAAAGACAACGTATGATAGCTTCTCCAATACCTTAAAAATTTTGTGAATTATTTAACAGAAACGAACATTAATTAACGGTCGGCATCCATAATGACTTAGTTTGTGTATTCAAATCATGTGTCACCTGGCAGACAAACAAGGTGTAAAACAGACAGTACACCCTTTTAATGACAATTCAATAAATCTTTGGTATTTAGGGGATGACTATTTGATTTTCAGGGGAGGGCTTCGGCGATTTTGCCCAGAAAATTTATTTATTTTCACAAAAATCTCGGACAAATTATTTGTTTTCACCAAATGTCACATCGAATTATTTATTTGCATTAGCAACAAAAAATGTATTCTGAAAATCAAAATTAACTTATTTATTTTAATGATAATTCGAATTATAATATTTATTTTCACTGGCATCAAGATTAAATTACTTATTTGCAAAATCGCCCAAACGCCCCCCCCCCGAAAATTAAATGTGAAATGATCGTCCCCTTACTTTTAACGTAAATAATGATTTGAATAAATGCATCTATCATATTTTAGTAAAATGTTCAAAACCATGTGCAAAAATGGGATTTTACATCGTGCAAATTACAGAGGTTGTATATTTCTATGCCGCTTTTTACAGCCTACATCCTTTTTGCAGTTTTCTTGTAAATCAACAAAGCAATTAAGCTCGAGAAAATTAGCACGTGGAGTAAACTGGTATTCTGACAAGTATTTCGACGGATAAATGGTTTTTAAAATGTTCAACCCCCTGAATCAAAGGTAAAGGAATGACCATTGTTGACATGAAAGGCGAAGAATTAGTGCATATTTTCCAAAAATTCCACACAAATGTATGAACTTTGAAATAATATTCTTGCAAGCTAAGCATTACACACTAACAGATCGTTGTAAACTAGAACATACTTTGCTTCACTTAATACACCTGACTCGTAATTTTATTGGGCATAAGATGCAACTACGGTCAGTTTGCCAAAATTGTTGTTTGGACTTCGCCTCGTATCACTTTCTTCGTAAGTTTGAAGGAACACTGCACACGTCAACTCTTACTTTTTCATTTAATATTGATGACTCCAGGCATCGTTGTTTTTGTTTTTGATTTGTTTTTTTTTTCTTTGTTTTGTTTTGTTTTTTTTCTTGCAGATCACTACGACAGCTGTTTTATACATTTCATTTACGCGTTTGACTTTAAAAGCGAAATAACCTAGTCGGCTTTTGCCTAAGAAATCTTCATGATCGGCGAATTATGCTCGGTTGTAACGCACTACATGGACAAAAATATTTTCTTATGGAAGATTTTCCTACCAAAATATGCAATAATTATGACATACATAATTGGTTCTTTCGGATATTGTTAATAAATGCTTGTTCCGAGGAAGGTCAATGCTTTATATTATTTTTCTTTGCGAAAAGAGTCCACAGGAATGAAATCACGGGAACACACTTCAAATGTGTATGGATTTGAAAATAATACCTGGACTGCAAAAAGACACCTGTTGTACCTGTTGTATATTCAACCATCTCCGATCAGCAGGTGACCTATATAACATGTCTCGTGCCAGCATGTGGCTATTTGACACACAATATACAATCTTGTCATCTGACACAATTTACAATCGTTTGAAACAAATCAGTCTGTTT
The DNA here is from genome assembly GCA_002080025.1 of Modiolus philippinarum. Classification (NCBI taxonomy): domain Eukaryota; kingdom Metazoa; phylum Mollusca; class Bivalvia; order Mytilida; family Modiolidae; genus Modiolus; species Modiolus philippinarum. The sequence continues at coordinate 32,191 of MJUU01044881.1, forward strand.
TTTTGTATTATTATTAAAATAGACGAAATTATGTACGGATCTGATAAAATATGCATGCATAATGGTTGATTCCGTCAAATTAAATTTATTCTTAAGAGAGACATACGTTTTATGTTTCTCTGACTAAAACGAGGAAAATATATATGTATTGAAAATACTGTACTTAAAAAATCATGCTATTTGACAGAAGTGTGTAGTAGAAATGCTGTCTTACTGGCCATTGTAGTTTATTTCTTTTTCTATATATTTCGGTTATTAGTTATTCATTACTGACCATTCGTCGACCTGTTCAAAATGTCTGTCCCCACAACGATAAAATATCAATTTTGTATTCGCCTTTAGTACTTTATCTGTTAAAATATTAAATTAATATCGGAGTATTATGAATATTTAATGCATAAAGAACAACATATCAAATTTTCATTTTTGAGTGTAGTTTCACTTTAAACAATATGTATTTCAAAGAATATCATCGGTATTTGAAATATACATTTTGATTCAAAAATCTTTTTCTTTTTTGAAATTTGTACAGGATTGGAATACACATTTCTAAAAATCAGTAATTTTGTTTTGAAACAATGAAATGTGTTTTGCAAGGATTAAAAGTAAATATAAATAAATAAAACTAAACTTAAAAAAATGACCGGCTTTTATTCTATGCATTTTAGCATTTGAGATTTTATTGAAAATGAATATTCTATTAAATGCAGGAAACTGCTAAATGTCAAATGTCATCTAGTCGAATTCAATAACACCTGTATATTGATGTACCTGTATATTGAAAGGTGTTGAAGGTGGTACATGTTTTGCAAACTGCGTTGGGTTAGGTAAACCCTCTCAGGTAATTTGCAATCAGGTGACCTGTTTGTAATCTCAAATTTTGATTAAATTATAATCAGAACAAAGATTGAGCTATAGTTAATGAGATTGTTTTGTATGTATTAAACATAACAGAAAAGAAATAAATAAATAACAACAAAAGCATAAAAATCAAAAATATAAAAAATAACAAAAAAAAAAAAAAATAAATAAATAAATGTCTTTTATTTGAAAATAATATTTAAAACAATAAGTTACATTAGGTTCGAATTATCAAAACTTAGTTTGTACTTCTTTAAATTTCTGAACAACCACGTATTATAAAGAAAAACCCGCATTCAGTTGTGTATTTCAAAACTGGTTCTTAACAAAACGGCTTCATATATCGACAAGCCATTTCCTGTATTAAAAGTTGAAACACGGAATTTCAATATGCCACAAGAATTATTTTAAAATTGTAAGTGGTCTTAAAGATATGAAATCTTAAAAATGACCAATTTTACATACAAATGCACTAGCATTATCGACCGGAACTCACCAGTAAATGATAAGGGGCGCTAACTGTGCATTATGAAACAGTCCAATTGAAAGTTGGTAATAAATGCACCAGGGGTTGTTTTCTTGTGTACAGAGGTCGTAAAATTATCAAGAAACCGTCCAATAAACAAATGACAGTTATCGATGATTAATGAGCGTCAGAACAATGAAAATCGAGAAAATTGGCTAACTTTAACTCGTTAGTTTACCTGTCAAATTCCATCCTACCATTACGAAATTTTATCAGTATAAAGCTCTATGCATTGGCTTTATAGTAATATATAATTCATGCAGGAAAGATAAATTTTGACTGATGTGACCACGCTCATGCAATTTTTAGAAATAATTTTTTGCGTTCAAACACTAAACTTTTCCCTGTGTATTTTACAACTAAATTTTCAACTAAATTTAAAGAAAAATATACCATGATTCGCGTCGAAGTTTCATCATTTCAATCATATAAATTTTGTAGCATTCAATATTTTGGGAAAATAGAACGTGTACGGGAAAAAAAACGTCATGAAGTGTAAAATTTTGCGGTATATTGATAAAAAAAAAAATATCCAGGTTTTAGAGCAAAATTTGTGTACTTTGGAATAAATTTATTTTGCAAAAGTTATACTATGATTTGCAGCAATCTTTTTTCTATAAAATGATGTATTTTGTATTAAAATCGTTAGAAAAATGTAGATGTAAAGTGTACTGAAAATGTCCTATGTTTCAACAGAGATATGTTGAAAAATACGACGATTCAATAGTTACAGGTAAATCTGCCGCGACACCGAATTTTTGAGAAATGTAAATGATTCAAATCCCTGTTATATTAGTCCCAGGTTTCCATTGATCACTTCAAGGCCGTATATCAATATACATCCCTACATGATCACTGGCTTGTCAGTATCACCAATACTTTATAAATTTGAACAATGAGTTATATATTATATATTGAACTCCTTGATTTGAACAAAAATATGTCAAAAGACAGTGAAATACACAGGCGGGTCCAAACTTCGAAAAGGGTGTTCAATGAGGTTCCAGTCAAATTCTGCACGAATTTTTAAAATAATAAAAATGGGAGGTATCCAACCCCGAACTCATCTCTTAATCCTCCAATGAAAACATGAATAATTGTCCATCCTTTGTCTCTAAGATGGTACTTAAAACAAAAATATATATTGCCAATTTAATATTTTTTTCAGTATCGATACAAGAGCTATTCAAGTTATCATTTTGGATCATTTCTTAATCAAATTAGCACTTCGTGTAAACTACGCTTACTAAATAAGAAAGGATTCTATATCCTCGATTTATTATTATTATTATCTATATAATTATTAACCAGGTACTGAAGTTTGAGTTTTTTTTCATCTTTTAAATTCAGAAACATTACAAATATCCAGGTCACAAGTAATTGATTATTATTTCTACAACTACGGTAACATGTGTAACTTGTCACGTGACACTCTGTCAACTTGCTAAAAATTTCCATCGACAATTCTATTTTAATTATGCTTAAACCTTACATTTACATGTTGTATTATTTTTATGCAGTTTACAATAATGTTAAAGAAGAAATTGGCAATGAATTTGGCCGCAAAAAGTTTATTTTTGATCTCGAAGTGCATATTCATACCCGGGATTTTTCTGAAGAAAGGGATTTACGTACCGTAAATCCTCCTAAAAAGGAAAAAAAGTTTAACGTTCAAAATTTATTGGATCATGTAGCGGTCGTCTTTATTATTTTTTTTTAATTCTATAAACTTAAAATCGTGGATATAAAGTCGCAAATTATTTTACAAAGGTAAGATATTTCTTTTGCGGAAACCGGCGTAGTTTTTTTTCTGGAAAAGTAATATAATTTTTTTCCGGAAATGTAATGCCAATTTGCGGAAATGTAAAACACCGCGGAGTAACATTAACCACTCCAAAGATATATTTTAAGAGATAAATTTTCTGGTTTATGATATACAGCAATGACTAACCATTTATTCGTAGAACATATAAAGTCTTAAAAATTGTTGGTTATCCATTAACTATCTATTTTTTGATTGGTTGGCAAATTTTTTCTTTCAATCTTTTACGACTTATACCTTTGGGCTTATTTAGTGGGTTTTATAAAAGGACCAACTTATTTTCGTGGTTTTTGTAAAAAGGTGAAATCCATGTGGCCAATGCACCACAATTCATAGTCTTTTTTTTGGTTTAGTAAAATACTTCGAATTATCGGTTTACAGCTATCGTTCCTGTTACATGTTCATAAATAAAATAAATGTTTGATGCTCAAGGAAAGTATCGTAATGCTGATTCGAAAAAAAAAGATAATTTGGAAATACAGCGCTCCCTCTTTTTTCCCCTCTTTAACGGCGGTCTCTCCACTTGTACAATTCAATGAATAGATTCGGAATAACATGTTAAAATTTCAATTTTGTTTCGCAAAATGGCCTATAAGAACTCAGAAACTGACCGTAAAAAGTAAACACAAGTGAAAAGTGAATAACAATTTTGAATGTACAAAGAAGTGCTGAGCTTTTAATTTAACTCGAGATCTCTCAATCCCTTTCAATACAAGAATTAATAAAAATGAAAAGGTATAAATTTAACAAGCAATGTAGCAAAGTAGTTACATTTGTATTAGTGATGGAATTGAAACTGGAAATAAGATATCAGTTCTTCTGAACAATGTGTCGTTATATTCAAATTAATGTACTCAAATGTGTGCTTATTTATTTGAAATAACTCTAGCTGGAGGTGTGTTGAAGAACAAACTAAAAAGAAAAATCGTACATCATATTAAAAATATGTAGTTTGTGTTGGAATTAAACGTGTCTTCATAAACTGATATTCTAGAGAAGAGTATTTTACCAGTGAGTCAAAGATGAAAATTTCGTGTTAAACTAACTATGACTATTTGAAGGAAAGAAAGCAAAATAAAAATTGAAATATGTACTTGATGAATGTTCAGCCTTCTTTCATTCTTTAGATTCGGAAACGAATTACGACAAACTAACAATTTTGATTCATTTACAAATATTTCACCAATTTTAAAAATCAGAACTCGAATACTACAGTAGGAAATTTTATACATTTAATAACACAGAGACAAAGACTTTTTATTCAAATTACAGGACAATATTTTGGACAATGTGTTTTATAATTATTCCAAAAATATAGTACACAGCTCAGGAAATTACATTTCAAAGAACAAGAGACCATACTCCGAGAACAGAGATAATTTATTGAGGTAAACCCTTGAAATATGGTCAGTTTTAGAATTTTGAGAGACATACGAGGTTCTAGAAATCAAATACTCCGACACAAAAAGGGTTATATCAAATTCATTAAAATCAGCTGTAACATTGCAATCTGATGATATGAAGAAGCAGCTAGCTTCTGATTTCAAGAGGATGCTAGGTTTGTTGAAAGCATATAACACATTATCTTTTCAACTGGCATTATCCTGTCAACTGGCAGTCGCCAATTCCAAAAAAAAAGCTTGAATCTCTGCATTTTCGACATTACGGAAACAACGAAAAATGCTTGTGCAATGTTGTAATAAAGTAATCTTGTGTTTTTAAAATGTTTATATCAATTGTCTTTGAAACATCCACAGAAATTGTATCTTTAAAATTGTAAAGGAAAGTCGACTTTAAAATTTCAAAATATGATATACGAGTATATTTATATATGTACCGGTCAAATATTTTACCAATACGTCGCAGTTGGTATACTAATCACAGATCATTGATGTTGACAGGATGTATACTTATATGTATCAGTCAAATATATGAAACGAAAAATTTGATATATAGTTGCATGTATCGGTCAAATATTTGACCAATACATCGCGGTTCAAATAATAAGATGGAAACAGGAACAGAAAAAAATGATATAAATTTACATGCATCGGTCAAATATATGAAGAGAAAAATCTTATATATGTATGTTATATTTGACCAATACATCGCTGTTCACATAGTAACCACAGATCATTGATGGTAACAAAATGTATATTTATATGTATTGGTAAAATATATAAAGAGAAAAACAAATCAAAATTTAATATATAACAATATGTATGGGAGAAAAAAAAATATTTATATGTATCGGTCAAATATTTTACCAAATCTTAAACAAGACAACTACATATTAGAACAACCGTAAGTATATTCAAAGCAGGTGAAAGGTGAACTTAAAGTTTCATTAATTCGGTATTTTTGTTCTTCAATATGCTTATCCCTAATAAGGTTCGAATAATTAAGAAAGGGACAAAGAAAGTTCAATTACATTATTTCAAAATATACTTTTATAAAATCACAAAAAACAATATTTTTTGCACAATAAAATCGTGTATCTCTCTTATAACGACGAATTATTTCTTAGGAAATTTACTAAAATCTATTAGTACATCGCAGTTTACAGCCACAGAAAACATGATAAAAATAATAATTTTTATTCAAATAAATGCACAATTATTCCCCAAAGGGCTGAAGGCATAATAATGAAGTCCTTTTAATACCATATAATTTTTATATCAAATTTTACACAACTAAATTTGAAATGGATATGACACATCCTGTACAAATATATCAAAATCAAATATTTATTGTCATATAAACATACATGTAGTTTGTGACATTAACAAATAAAAGAAGCAAGTAAAGAAAAAATAACAGAGTTATGAGTCCCCTGTCCTCAGTTCTAATGACCGTTTTATAAAGGACCCTATTTTTTCTACTTGCTTTAATGTTGATGGGCACAGCAAAAATTTAATTTTTTCATTTTCAGTGAAAGTGTTAAAATCTTTAACATCTTCAGATATAATTACATTGAAAAGATCTGATCTTAAAGTAGAATTTTTCTTACAATATAACAAAAAGTGTAATTCATCATCCACAATATTGCAAAACTGGCATAGTCTATTTTCTCTAGGTATCTTTAAGTATCTACCTTTTTCTATTAACAAATTATGATCACTTATTCTTAATTTTACAATTTGCCTTCTGTTTTCAAAAATATGTGAATTTAAGTAAATTTCTTTTTCCAAATTTTGTTTGAGATTTTTATATAAACAAGAGTTGTCAGAAGACAACATAGCTCGCCGGGGATTCCAGTAACCTCAATGCACAATAAATTCGAAAGAAAGCTTTCTTCACAAGAAAGTCACATATGAAATATAAACACCCTATCACAAAACAAACTTAATTCTAGAAGCAAAATTGAAGTTTTTAAAAAATTGCCCTCAGGGCAAGGTCAAGGTCAAAATGTCTATAAATATGGTACCATTAGAAAGCTCTCATCAAAAGAACGTCACATAACAAATATGTACACCCTACCACTAAACATCTTAATTCTAGAAGCAAAGTTAAAGTTTTTAAAGAAATTGCCCTCAGGGAAAGGTCAAGGTCAACATGTCTAAAAGTATGGTACCAGAAGAAAGCTG
>MJUU01044886.1:0-14153 GCA_002080025.1 Modiolus philippinarum
CAACGATATGAACTCGGGATAGCCGGACTTGGTGTACTTGTACATGAGATAATATCTTATGTGTACACTTTGCTCAGTTACTATTATCTAAATTTATGTAAATTCTAAAACCTAAGGATTAACTCCCTCCATCGTAGTTTTGTCCTTAGCTATATTTGATATTACTAATTACTCGGATTTCGTTTGGTTTTGTGCATTTTAAACATTTTTTGAAATTATGGATTTCCTTTGTTGGGGTTCTAGTGCTACTGATGAGGAATTAATTTCCGAAATGGCCATACAGCTCATTAAGATTATTGATGTTGGAGTAAACATATATGTTATGGTCTCGTGTTCATTTAATCCATATCCTTTCGTAAAATATTTGGTACCGGTACTGGCAAGAGCTAGCGGTTGGGTTAAACCGGTTTATGGGTACCCAAACCTCCCCTTTCTCTATCCCGTTTCAATATAGTATAATAAAGTATCATGCACATAAAACACAATACAGGTAGTGAACATACAAAAGACCCTATATCAATTCAAGAGATTGTTTCAGAAAGACATACTACCGGTAAAGTTTGGTCCTTCTTTTGCTTCGTCATATATATGAGTAGTTTAAATTCATTAAATCTTGGTATAAAATGAAGTACCAATATCTTCTTTATGTACAACGACAAGACACTATTGCAATTTTGTGTTGCCTAATGTAAGCAGAGTCGAATCAGGGAATATTGTTGACCGTCGTCTCGAGTCGCTGTCGTCCTGTGTGGTCTGTCGATTTTTGAATCAACAACTCCTTCAAAACTGCAAATCTGATTCTAACCAAATTTTCAGGGTATCTTATTTACCTTGATACTTAGAATTTGGGTTTGACAGATTTTTTTAGCAGTTCATGGAGCCAAAATAGCTCATGATTTGTTAATCCACGACTCCATCACAACAAGTTACTTTCCAACAAAACTTGCATGATATGTTAATCAACTGATTCAGTTGTGCGCCTGAAATTTCGATTATGCAGATTTGAGAGGTTCACTAATTCAAAATAGCTCATTTGTTAAATCAGCTTTTTAATCTGAAACTCCTCCAAGACTGTAGGTCATATTCCATCACAACTTTCACGATATGTTGTTTTACTCTTCATACGTAAAATGTGGATTTTACAGAATCCAGATGTTCACTAAGCCAAAATAAGTCATTTGTTAAATTGTTCAAAATTGTCTGTCAGATTTCAGCACATGTTGTTTATCAGATCTGGTTATGAACATTACACTAAAATTCAAAGGTCGTTAAAAATAGCAATTAGGGCAAAATAACGCTGTATCACTCACACCAATAACGATGTATAAAAATTAAACAGTACCATTAGCCAATTATTATAGTAAAGACCGTGCAAATTAGAAAAGTTGGTTTTCATCTCATTCGGTCTTGGCATGCGCAATCTAATAGGGAACCGCACAAGAAAAACAATACAAAGACAAAAGACAAACGTAGACAACGATATGAACTCGGGATAGCCGGACTTGGTGTACTTGTACATGAGTGTACACTTTGCTCAGTTACTATTATCTAAATCCAGTTTTGCTACACCCATGCAATAGTCTCTTAAAAGCCATAACTCTAACCCCCTACAACTAAAACGTATTGACGAAAATTCAAAGATTTTTGGAAATTTTGTAAGTTCAGTGATCTAAATATAACCTCTTGTGCATATTATTTCCATATTCTTGCAATGCAGGATTTTTGAGTCGTGTTCACTACGGAAATAAATCTGTTATTATACAAAAAAAATCAATACATCAATACCTTGAGTGGGAATCACTAATCAGTGAACACTATTGAGCTAAGGGTGATTTATATTTAATCCCTTTGTAGCGCCGCAGGTTAATTGTTTTTCGTCAATTAAAATTTATTTAGATAGTTACCATGTTGGACAAATTATTAGTACACTTCAATTTCATAAATAGTTTGTTATACGACCGCAAAAATGTTGCGGTCGTATTATGGTACGGCGTCGGTGTCGGCGTCGGCGTCGGCGTCTGTGGCCAACATGACTTTGTTTCTAGTGGATGAATCATCTTCAAATTTCAGTATGAGGTTTCTTAGCATAAGGTTAATCCCGGGTTATAAATGCAGGTTTGTGGCCCCACCCGTTTCAGAAAAAGGGGCCAAAAAGGGGTAAAATTGGGTATTTTCGTGTCTGTGGACAGCATAACTTTGGTTCCAGTAAACAGATCATTTTCAAACTCTAGTATGATGTTTCTTGGCACATGCTTAAGCCTAGGTTATAATTTTATGTTCCTGGCCCCACCCGTTTCAGAAAAAGGGGCCAAAAGGGGATAAATTGGTTGTTTTCACATATTTTACTGTAGAATCTTAATTATCCATCGGATTTTGATGGGGTTTCTTTCAGTAAACTCCTTAGATAATTTCCAATCTGCAGGAAGCAACGGATTTCACGTGCGATGTACCGTTCACGAGATAAATGGGCCCAAAAGGGGCGAATTTCAAAATTTTCATTTTTTTATTTTTAGTCCAATTTTGATGCAGTTTTTTTCAAAGGATTCCTCATGAAAAAATAACATAGCGCTCTACCATTACATTGTTGGTAACTTGTTTCCTTACCCAGCTATGAGGGGCCGAAGGGAGTCGAAATTGCAAATTTTTATTTTTCATCGGATTTCGATGGGATTTTTTTCTTTGGATTCCTCTTGATGTAAGCATTCAGTGATATGTCAACGGATCTGGCCTAGCTCTTACCATTTCTGAGCTATAAGGGTTCAAAGGGGCCAAAAATACAAATATTTTTTTTATTTTTCATCGGATTTTGATGAGATTTTTTTTCTTTGGATTCCTCTTGATACAAGCTTTCAGCAGTATGTCAACAGATTTTGCGTAGTTCTTACCGTTTTCGAGCTATAAGGGGTCAAAGGGGCCAAAATTGCAATTATAAGAGATATGTGAGATCTTTATTGTTCATCAGATTTTGACGGGATTTTTTCTTTAGATTATTCTCATTGTAAGCTTTATTTTCACTATTTTGTGTCCAGTTAATTACTGTATCAAGCTTTTTAAGTCTCTCTTACTTCTGGATCGTATCAATTTGAATATATATCTAATAATTGCCTATGCAATAATGATTTATGATATGTAAGCAACAAATTACGTGAAAAAATTTTTGAGTAGTCCTTATTGTGGGATCAGAAATGCCAAATTAGAACCCCTCACCCTTAAAATTAAAAGAAAATTAAAAATATTCAGGCTCTAATGATAAAAAGATAATGTCTAATGCAAATTATTGTGTATATTTCACTAAAGCTGACATGCAGAAGCCCATTTAAGTAGATTCAAACTTTTTAAGGGGTCTTTTTTGGCCTTTCTGCTCGAAATTTTATGAAAAATGGGAATTTTCCGTTTTTCAGAATTATTGCTAATTTGACTTAGAGACGTAAAAACTTCACGAATTTGGTATCTAACGTAAAAATGTTGATAAAATATTGTTTCACTATATCTAAGCTATTAGAAATTATGCTTTTGAACATTTTAGACCAACTAAACTCTCAAAAATTGCAAACATATTACCCCCCCCCCCCAAACACAATTTATTTCATTTTATTCGACTTGAAAAGCCAGAACATTGTATAAAGGTCCAATAATATAATATTTCAAACACAAAAATGCACAGAGACTCCCATATATAACAAATAAGATCATGCTCGTGGTTTATGGGCAGTTATACAACAATTAAACTTTGAATTTTGTAACATTCCGAAATTCTGAAAATTCCCATTTTTCACGAAAATCGCCCAAAATATTCAATTTTACCCATATGTTCTGCCTTAAAATTGCATATTACGATATATCAAATGCATTTTTTAAAACAAAGTAAAAATATTAGTATGTTTTGTTTATATATATGTACAGACAGACATATTTTTTGCAGTGTTTTAGCATCATTTTCTTGTTTTTTCATCAATTTTGTACCAAATATTGAGTTTAATCTGAAAAGTGGGACTTAAAATGACAAATTATGATAAGATTAATGCAACATTTTTATATCCAATGCAGACTTTGCAAGTTTTGGTTATTTTTATGCGAATTTAGACCAAAAAATGACTACTTTAGGGTGAATTTGTCGGGGTAGGGGTAAGATTTTAGGTATTTAGAGTCATATCAAACACTCTTTGCTTTTCTAAACAATGTTTTAAGACAACAATGTATCGCACAGAACAATTAAATGACATATCTTCCGACATATCCTCCAGATTTGACATATATTCCGACATATATAAACAGTGAACATTGGACAAATTTGATATACAGAAAATCCCTATTTTTCATCAATTTGGGGCAAAATATTGAGTTTAAGTCAACAAATGGCTGTTAAAATACCAAATCATGTTGTTATCAATGCAACATTATCATATATAACACACATTATTCGTGTTCTGGTTATTTTTATGCGAACAAAGACATAAAATTGAGCATTTTAGGGAAAATTTGTTGGAGTAGGGGGTAAGATTTTCGGTATTCAGAGTCACATTTAACGTTCCTTGATTTTTCAAACACTGTTTCCAGACAACTAATATATCCCTTAGAAAAGTTAATTTGCATATCTACAGATATATCCTAAAGACTTGCCATATATAACGGGTTAACAGTGAACTTTGACCAAATCTGAAATGTTGAAAATTCCCATTTTTCCCCAATTTTGGGAACGATGTTGAGTTTAAGTCGACAAATGGCTTTTAGAATATCAAATCGTGATGGAATTCATGCAATATTGTCATACTGAACACACATTTTGCGTGTTTGAGTAAATTTTATGCGAACATAGACAAAAATTTGACAATTTTAGGGAAAATTTGTTGGGGTAGGGGTAATATTTTCGGTATTCAGAGTCACATTAAGCACTCCTTGGTTTTCTTAACGATGTTTTAAGACAACTAATGAATCGCTTAGATCAATTAGATGGCAAATCTGCAGATATATCCTCCGGATTTGACATATTTAACGATTTAACAGTGGACTTTGGATGAATCTGAAATGTTGAAAATTCCCATTTTTCATTAATTTTGGGATAAATATTGAGTTTAAGTCGACAAATGGCTGTAAAGATAGCAAATCATAAAGTTATTCATGCAATCTTGTCATATACAACACACATTTTTCGTGTTCTGGTTATTTTTATGCGAACATAGAGAAAAAATGACAATTTTAGGGAAAATTTGTTAGGGTAGGGGTAAGATTTTCGGTATTCAGAGTCACATTAAACACTCCTTGTTTTCCTAAGCAATTTTTAGACAACTTATATATCCCTAAGAACAATCAATTGGCATATCTGCAGATATATCCTCCAGATTTTGAATGTATAACGATTTAACAGTGAACTTTAGATAAATCCGAAATGTAGAATATGCCCATTTTTCATGAATTTCGGGAAAGATTTGAGTTTAAGTCAACAAATGGCAGTCAAAATACGAAATCACAATATAATTCATGCAACCTTGTCATATACAACACACAATTTGCGTGTTCTGGTAATTTTTATGCGAACATAGACAAAAAATTGACAATTTTAGAGTAAATTTGTTGGGGTAGGGGTAAGTTTTATGGATGTAGGAAGTTTATAATACTTCAAAACTGCCATAATTTGTACCAGTTGTAAAGACGACATTATGTACTTCCATTTTATTCCATCTTTTCATGAATTTGAACCACTCATAGATAAGATGAGACAAAAAAAGGGACAAAACTTTGTCGAAAACGAAAATATTCAAAGATGTGTTTTATTTGTCTATTCAAAAGTGATATGTTAACATGCTTAATTTTTAAGAAAGGACATTAAAAGACTAAAAATAATTCCAAGAATTATGAAATGAAAAACATACTGGTTTCTAAGGACCGTTGAACTTACACGATTTCGAGAAAAATCTTAAAGATTAATGTTAGCATTTCGAAGGGGTAGGGGTAAGATTTTTCAATTTTTATAACGTATTGGGTATAGAAATGGTACTTATGTGGAATATTTGTAAAGGCACCAATCAACAATTTGAAGCAATTGAAAGAAAAACTTTGATCAAAAACGAAATTTTCCAAAATTTCGTTGGATGGGTCTATAAAAGGGGCCTGTTCCAATATTGAAAAATATGGCTTCAAACATGAAGGACATACTTCTTTAGAATCTTTCATTGATTTAGTAAATAATAATAATAATAAGGTCTGAGAATGAATACAAGCAAGCAAAAATCCATCTCCTGAAAAGGTAAATAACCTCTACAAGCGTTTATAAAAAGAGATTGTTTTTCATCAATTCCACAGACAAGGGTAATGCCGTCTTTAATGAGCAAAGTCGAGCTCGTGACGAAAGCAGAAACCTTTTGCTAAGAACCACCATAGTCAAACAAGAAACACAGTTGAAAATGGCGTAATAAAGATGTTTGATTTTTTTTATCGACAACATTTTCGTATAATGTGGAGATAGTGATTTTCAACAAACTATTAGGATTTCCATAGAAACAATATGTACGCTACTTTTAAATGACCCTTTCCTCTATTCATATGAATCAAAGTTTTTGCAAGGTCTCATACAACAGAAATAAGAACAACCAGCCCAGTCATTTAATTTCAGCTTCAGGTATTATAGACGATGTACTCTCTGTTAATAATCAAAGATTAAGGGATATTTACATCGGATCTATACAATGATCTTGAAATTAAAGAGATAAACCGATACACCAAATTCTGCTTCATACCTTGACCTAAACATTGATGAACATGGACGTCTGAAATCTAGGCTATATGACAAGCATGATAATTTTGACATCCCAATTGTCAACTTCCCTTTCTTAGCAGCCATATATGTACCTCCACAGCGTATGGAGTGTATATTTCATAGTTAATTCGTTACTCTAGAGATTGCAGATCATATAGTGATTTCGTGGTAAGAGCAAAAGCACTGTCACTGAAACTGCTTAGTCAGGGATATGTCCAGCCTTTGTTACATTCGTCCCTCCAGAAATTCTATGGCCGTTACCACGATATCATAGATAGATATGAAGTGTCGGTTTCACAAATGAGAACGGACATTTTCAACTAGATTCACGTCTTCACGTATTTAACATTACCGAATTTTACTTTAACCCGGGTTGATCCACTGACAGTGTGACGGTTGCTGTATACAGAGCTTGACATGCTTACCTTTCCGAAGCACCTGATTTCACTGTTTTTTTAGAGTTCACATTGTTAGTGCTAAAGGTTTGGGTGTTGTGTTTGTTGTATTAGTGAGTTTCCTGGTATGTAGTGGCCTTAGTCTTCCGTCTTCTGGTGTTCTCGTTTTTTGCCTTGTCTCTGGACTTTGAAATATGTAATATTGAAGATGTGTTCCTTTGGTTTTCTACTGCTGTTGTGTTTTACAGAAGATAGCCCAACAGGAAAATTTAGCAACAAAATACTTGAAGAATTAGAATCACAGAAGAAACAAGGCCACATTGATAACTAGATGTTGTCGGAAACGACAGCTATCCCCGCACTCCCTGTTTGACACAGAAAACAGTTGTTATACACCCTTGGCATAATTTTTTTCATTATCTTTGAAATCTGCCTATTGATAGTCATTATTTTTACTAAAAGAATTCTAGGATATATGGTTGCTAAGTAGAATTCCAAAAAATAAGTGGTCTTTGAGACTTTCAGGAAATTAACCAAAATTGAAATAAATATTTTTGAAATCCAGTTGATGAAAATGTTTTTCCTAAACTACACAAACATTTTAAGTATGGTTGCTAGGTAGAATTCCAAAAAATAGGTGGTCTTTGAGACTTTCAGGAAATTTACCAAAATTGGAACCGTTTTTCAGAATCGTAAGTTATCAGAATTTTGCTTTTTACCAAACACTTGTCAGAAAATAATATAATATGCCAAAATAAAAAAAAGATATGTGTCTTTGACATTTTCAGGAATTTTACCAAAGTTGGAACCGGAACCAAAATTCCAAAAGCTTATTGCAAATCTATAGACTATATGCAACAATTCTGCATTAAGATTTGATCCCTAAATCCAAAAATGTAGAAGGAGTTTGCGTCACATGCCACATGTGTCTAATCCACATCTTTTGGTCTTTGTTAAAATTGACATCATGGGGCCTCTTGTTTGCACCAAGACCAATATCAAAAATCCGAAAGCTTATTGCGCATCTACAGACTATATGCAACAATTCTATAACAAAATTAAATCCCTAAATCCATAAATGTAGGAGGAGTTTGTGTCACATGCCACATGTGTAAAAATTGACATCATGGGGCCTCTTGTTTGCACCAAGACCAATATCGAAAATCCGAAAGCTTATTGCGCATCTGCACACTATATGCAACAATTCTACAACAAAATTAAATCCCTAAATCCAAAAATGTAGGAGGAGTTTGAGTCACAAGAAAAGTGTGACGGACGGACGGACGGACGGACGGACAGACGGACGGACGGACGGACGGACAGACGGCGAAAGTGCGGGGATAATGACACATCTGAATACCGGGTATATAAATCTCTAATTTATCTTTTGCCTAAATTCCATAACTTCAACAACCAAGATAGACTCATTGTCTCGGCAAATGAACATCCCCCAGAATGTATTTCAGAATATGTGGACTTCCACTTTAGACCTCACGTGGAAGCCCTACCGTATTACTGAGAAAGTAGGTTTATTAGTCGGTTTCAATTTCCGTGGTTTTGCGAAAAATCATTCTTTCGTGGGTTTCTAAATTTGTAATTGGATGACGCTTTAATTTGGAATTACATTGGGATTCAGCCAACCACGAAATCAACAACATCTTGAACCTCACGAACAATATTACTTTCACAGTATATCTTAAAGACACAGAAAATGGATCCTTGAACCCTCTACCACCTGAAACAATTCTTGTGACAACCACCCACCGATTACTGACATTAGCACTGAAACAAAAAAAATTACTTCCAGCGACCGAGAACATTTTATACAAGTAAACGGCACTGTCGTGGGTAATAAAATGAAATAGCACCATCATATATCAAAAGGTGCAGGCTTGAGAATAATTACTCCAATCTGTTACCCATAAACCTCTATTTTGCTTCTGTTTTATAGATAATGTTGAGATGAAATGGACTAAGTCAGAAGATCTGAACTTGCTGGTGACTTCAAGATGAAGAGCAACAATAAAATCGTTGTTCCGTTGCTTGCTTTACCACGTATTTATAGAGACTTTGTCTCGTGTGCATTTACCCAATATCACTTCATTGTTAATTGCTAATAACATTAATCATCAAGTTTACCCATCCTATATCAAAGAACATTTCAGTATAGCACTTGAATTGGTCTAGCCTGATGTGCAATCCTTTTGAACCTTGTTTGAATATTTTTATATATACCTTTGTTCAATAAAATATTTTGAACGTTGAATAAAAAAACATCCTTATACTTCCGTTAAAAATGGAAATCCAATGACATACAACAATTATAAGAGTGATGTTCTTGAATCTACCATGTAATCGAAGAGCCTTTGATTGTCTCACGTGTATTTACACCATATCATTTCATCGTATAATACAGCAAAACCGCAGATAAACATAAGTACCTTTTCAATCAAATTTGCCATTAGAGACATAGTACTAAGAGCAGACCATGCAGTCAGCTCTTAGAATATGGCGCATTTATTCGTTTGACAAAACTTACCAGAGACAACTTGGACAACTTATAGCCACCAGAGACATATAGATATCTCTGTACTCACCTAAAAAAAGAGACGATATAGCAATACCACCATCAAAAACGGTTTCACCAAATTCAGTGAAAGAAAGGACTTAAAGAGAGACGACAAATATCAGAACATTATTTGTTATTACGTATCATCCGGTTTTCCGAAATATATCCAACTAAATTCGCGAGTATCATCATAAAACGAGGCATCACGCCCTGTCTCAAGTTTTCAAAGATTCATTGGTTATTGTGGACTAAAGACTCTTACATTAACAGATTAAGGATGTATTTTCCTGGGTTTTCAGTCTCGTTCAAATCTCGTTTATGAATATTTCTTAAAATTTGCTTTCTGAGTGACATTTTTTATCGATTTATATTATATAATGACCCTCCCAAATTGTGTCAAAAATTATGTACCTACAACCAGTAGTTTTCGAGAAATGGAAAATATAAATTTTTGACCAAATTTGAAAATCAATCAAATTTTAGCCGATTTATTAGGGTTGTTCTTAAAAGATATAATTGTTTAACTATTCAAACCAAAAATTGTGAGTTTTGACTGTTTAATTGAAGGAAAATTTGAAAAGTCTTGCTTTTTATAGAAAAAAAAACATTTTCTTACAAAACTTTCAACATCACGGGCCTATAATTTTTAGCTCACCTGACAAAAGGGTCAGTGTGGAGCTATTGCCATCACTTGGCGTCCGTCGTCCGTCCGTCCGTTAAACTTTTCACATTTTCATCTTCTCCTCTGAAACTACTGTAGCAAATTCAACCAAACTTTACAGGAATGATATATGGAATGTCCTTTACAAAGATCCAACAAAAAACATGGCCGCCAGCGCGGAATTTTGTTTAATATTGAACCCTATGGGTAAAATCAAATTTTCATCTTCTGCTCTGAAACCACTGAAGCAAATACAAACAAACTTTACAGGAATGATGTACTAAAGGTCCTCAACAATGATAGCCTATTTCGTTCCTCCAGAAAAAAACATGCCCGCCAGCACGGAACATGGTTTAACATTGGATCCTATGGGAAAATCACATTTTCATCTTCTGCTCGGAAACGGCTGAAGCAAATTCAACCAAACTTTACAGGAATGATGTACTAAAAGTCTTTAACAAAGACTGCTCATTTCTTTCTGATTCGATAAAAAACATGGCCACCAGCGCGGAACTTATGTTTAACATTGGACCCTATGGGAAAAATCACATTTTCACCTTCTGCTCTGAAAATGCTGAAGCAAATTCAATCAAACTTTACTGGAATGATGTTCTAAAGGTCCATAACAAAGACCAAACAAACAATTTTGATTCTGCATATGCTCATTTCCTTATGATTCGACAAAAAAACATGCATATGGGTGCCAGCACAGAACATGGTTTAACATTGGACCCTATGGGAAAAATCACATTTTCATCTTCTCCTCTACGCGCTGAAACCACTGAAGCAAATTCAACCAAACTTTACAGGTATGATGTACTAAAGGTCCTTAACAAAGATTGCTCATTTTGTTCTGATCAGAGAAAAAAAGGCCGCCAGAAAGAAAACATAGTTTAACATTGGACCCTATGGGAAAATCACATTTTCATGTTCTCCTCTGAAAGGACTGAAGCAAATTCAACCAAACTTTACAGGAATGATGTACTAAAGGTAATTTACGAAAAATGCAAATTTTATTTCAATCCGACAAAAAACATGACCGCCAGTGCGGAACTTAGGTTTAACATAAGACCATATGAGAAAAGTTACATTTTAATCTTCTCCTCTGAAACTGCCGAGGCAAATTCAACCAAACTTTACAGGGATGATGTACAGAAGGTACTTTACAAAATTTGCTCATTTTATTTCGATCCGACAAAAAACATGGCCTCCAGTGCAGAAGATAGTTGAACATCGTAGCGTGGTATGTGAAAACCATGCTTTTCATTATCTTCTCTGAAACTATTCAAACAAATTTAACTAAATTGTATTGGAATGATGTATTGAAGGTCATTTGCAAAGATTACTCATTTCAATAGGATCAACCAAACAAACACTTGTGCCAATGGAGAACATAGCTTAACATAAGACCTCATTAGTGAAATAAATCTTTTTTGGTCTTGCATGGCATAGAAGCATTTTGTCAGGTGAGCGATACAGGCTCAGAGACTGAGCCTCAGAGACTGAGCCTGTATCGCTCACCTGACAAAATGCTTTTATGTCATGCAAGACCAACAAAGATTTATTTCACCAATGAGGTCTTATGTTAAGCTATGTTATTAGTGATATTTCTTCAGATTAATGAGATCTAACATTGTGGAAACTTTGGCAGAAAACTTTATGATAAAAATCGATATTTTTATTAAAATAGGCCAAAAGTGATGAAATTTGCACAAAATCATCATAAATAGGAGTTTGCAAATAAAGATAACACACAAAAATGCACACAGGCATAGAGTTTTCCATTCAAAAATAGACTTTTTTCAGGGTCTTAATATAGATTTCGGGAAAAACTTGATGAAGGAAGATTTTGACCACTCAGGAGGCTGATACATCCATAACAAGTTCGCAGAAGAATCGTGTACCCGTTGATCATTTCTTACAACTAGCCCTCTGTTTACCCCTTACCTCACACGAATATATTATGATCTATTATATATCTTTTCTCAATATGAAAATAAAATACAGTAATGCTTACCTCTTTTTTGAACATTTATAATTTTTTTATTCAGTTCCAAGATTTCGGTTTTAATTCTATCTGTGGTATCCTTGTACATCTCTAACTGTGCTTTGAAATCTTCATTTTGCTTTGTCAAATTCCGTTGTAAGTGATTATACTTAAATTTAATATCTGCAAAATGTTCATTGTTTTCACTTTTCAGGTTATCACTTTTTTCTATGATATTTTTTTCTAGTTGAGTTTTTAAATTTTCATTTACTTTTTTCAATACTTGTACAAGATTGCTAAATTGCGATTCTAATTTCTGAGAGAGAGACGACAGGTCCAAATCATGCTTGATCTTCGTGTTAGCGATGTCGTCAAGCAACTTTGATTCTAGCTCTGTTTGTCTTTTTGTCACAATATTTTCGAACTTTCTATAGCATATTTCGTTCACTTCATTCTCTATTCCAGTGTCTATATACTCTTTTAATTCTTTGTTGATGTCAGAAATATCTATATCAACCAAAAGTGGAGCACGCTTGTACGTGTCTACTAACGGCATACGGACGGTTTGACAACAAATAGTTAATAAGCCCGCACAAAGGAGCAGACGAAAGATATTTTGCATCATAATTGTGAATAGTGCTGCAATACTCTCCTGTTAACTCCGAGAATCGCAAGGAATAAAATTTCAAATATTAGATAATATCATTTTTTAAAGCTCATGAACATAATGACTTCATCCATCATCGAAAAGATTTAAAACTTTATATCTTCGCGCTACAGACATGTTGGCATTATATAATCAAATTTATTTTCATATGTGCTATCAATTAAGTGTTCCAAAATACTGATTACAGCAAACTGTCAGAGAAATGGCGCCATTTAATTAAGTATAATATTTTGGTTTGGCCGAATATCGTGTTTAGGTTTAATATTTTTTATCCTACCACTGTGACTGGGATATACTTGGTCTTCCTCTACAAAATATCTTTAAACAAACGAAATAATAGCACCTTTGTCATTAACAATGAAGGGAAATGGAGTAAATGCAAATGAGACATAGTCTCTACAAATACATGGTAATAATAAGCAATGGAACAACGCTTTTATTGTTGTTCTTCATCTTGAAGTCACCATGAGGCCTTCAACAATGAGCTTTTCTCATACCTCATAACAAGTTCTAGACGGCCCCTACACCGGTTTGAGTGGAATTCATTGCTAATTGTCGAGCAAAGCTACATCCATGCTTTTTTACTTAATGATCCATGGATGCGGGATCGTCAACAAACATAAACTTAACTGGCAAAGTGTTTTTAC
Source organism: Modiolus philippinarum (assembly GCA_002080025.1). Taxonomy (NCBI): domain Eukaryota; kingdom Metazoa; phylum Mollusca; class Bivalvia; order Mytilida; family Modiolidae; genus Modiolus; species Modiolus philippinarum. The sequence goes on from MJUU01044886.1 coordinate 13,681, forward strand.
AATCGCTGTCATCTATTGCCTGACAAAAAGATGATAGAAGGCGATCACAACATTTAAACAACCACAAGGAGCCAATTGCAAGAAAACTTGCCATATAAAATCATGAGATGTAGGCACAATAAACATGTCTTACTTACACTTTGTCATTAACATGATTAATGCGTGTAAAATAAAGAAATGTGTAAAATTAAGTGCATGATAACTTACAGATACTCGAATATCCACTTAGGGGACGACCATTTGATTTTGAGGGGGGAGGGGGCTGACAGTTTTGGTCGAGTTTCAACATTTTGCGGGTCAGAAAATTTATTTTTCGCCACTTCGGGGCGAGATTATTTATTTTCTATATACTGTATTAAAGAACCTGGAGCCAGATTATTTATTTTTTTTTATTTTTCTGTGTGGTTGAGGCCAGATTATTTATTTTCATGGGTTTCAAGGCCAGAATATTTATTTACAAAATCTGCCAGCCC
>MJUU01044893.1:2977-13440 GCA_002080025.1 Modiolus philippinarum
GTTTCCGACAACATCTAGTTATATATAGATTCTACCTTAAAGTAACACAAAAACATGCTGGAAACATATTAAGTTTCCTCTGTGAGCGAAGGGCAAATGGAAAAACACTATGACTCATTAAATTGTTAAAAATGTTTTTTTTTAACTTATTGCTTTTGTCTTTATTGATTTTTATTTAAAATCAACCATTGAAATTGGCAGGCATATACATTTCTGCTTCATTTGTATTTCAGATCGGCGAACTTATTTGATTATGACTGTGCATACTGTAAACCAACTACCCGTAATTTTTGTAAAGATTTATTTTCACGATCTTTGAGAAAGTACATGTATCACCAATATAAATCATCGCGTAATCTTTTTATCCTTACATGAATGCATTAACAGAAATTGAAATTGTGAATATAAGTAGCTGTGAACTTCACAAGATAGGACAAAATGCAAAATAAAGTATCCACAAAAATCAGTTGGGTTACAGTATCACATTCCCATGAATCTTACAAATTTAATTGCTGAATTTCAATTTCGAACATGACCAACTTTGTATGTATGTTACAGTACAAATTGGAATCCAGTAGGATCCAGAATCCTCCTAGTACAAATTGGAATTCTAATTTCTACTGGGACAAATTAAATTCCAGTTTGCACTGGCTTTAATCCAGAACAAATTGGAATTCCAATTTCTCCTAGGAGAAATTGAGATATCCTGATTTGTACGTAGGATTCTGAATCCTACTGAATTACTAGTATGATCCAGAATAATAATGCATATTTGATCAGGAGGATTCTGGATATTACTAACATTCAAAGATAAAAAAAAGTTTTTGGTTTTTGTTACTGTGGAAGTACCTTTATTCATGGACATCAATTTTCGTGGTTTTCATAAATATGTATTTCGTGGGTACTTAAATTTGTGGATACAAATTCCATACATTAAATCTCTATGGAAAAATTGCATTTTGTTGGGAACTTAATTTTGTGGTTTAAGCTAACCACGAAATCCACGAAAATTGGAACCCCACAAATGTTGTTACAATTGGTGAAACTCTGTGACATTTGGTAAATCAGGGAATTTTCAATTTATGACAAGGATATCCCATAGTATTGCATTTGCCAGAATAATTACAAACTGTGGTTCTTACACTGCCATCTTCCGATGAATAATAATTTTTTAACATGACAATGTGTGGAATTTCAGGTAGAGTATAGGGATCTACTGCATTTAAACCAGGGAAACAAAAACCCAAATCAACAAGATCAGTATCAGAATAGTAGTTTTAAAGTATGCCATATTTAGAAAAAAGAAATCTTATTCGAATATTTTTTTTGTAAAATACCTCCATGTGTTCTTTGATATTTACAGTTAACTTATGAAAACTAGTGATCAAAAGTTTAAACTGTTCTCAAAGAAGCAAAACATCTATATCGTTTATACAAATAAACAATTAATGTTATTCTTTTGATATTAATCCTTATATTAACATGATTAAATGATCACCAAAACAGTGGAAGGGACATATTACTAATAATGTTTTTTTCTTCTCTACCACTGTTTCTATTGATTTCAGTTAGTAGAATCCAGCATCCTACTAGTAGTAATGAGATATCTCAATTTCTCCTAGGAAAAATTGGAATTCCAATTTATACTGGATTAAATCCAGTACAAATCAGAATTCTAATTTCTCCTAGTAGAAATTGGAATTCTAATTTGTACTTAATTAAATCCAATACAAATCAGAATTCTAATTTCTCCCAGTAGAAATTTGAATTCCAATTTGTACTAGGAGGATTCTGGATCCTACTGGATTCCAATTTGTACTGTATCATATATATTGAGATTTTTAACATTTATCATGGATGGACAATACAGACTTCAGGTTTTCATGCAGCAGACAGGGCATAAAAACTTTGCTTATCAGAAACTGTACAGTGAAACCTGTCTAAACAGAAACCCTCTGGTACTGAAGAATTTGTTCAGTTTAAACAGGTGTCCGGTTTACACAGGTTCAAAATATACAGAATTCAATACAAAGGGTCTTCACATCAATTTAGGCAGAGTTTCCGTCAGTCAGGGTTTGGTTTAAAAAGGTTTCACTGTATATGTTTACCATGGCCTTAACAAAACTTACAGGAAAATGTAGACAGTAAATCATCTATTTCTCCAGGATAATGGATTGTCAATAATTGTCCACCATTACATGTGCCTGTAGCTGCTGAATAGCTCATGGGGGAAGATAATATCTGTAGACAACGTCCATGGAAAAACTGTGAGGTTGTCGGACATTGTCCCTCTATAATGTAAAATTAAATTTTTGTTTTTTTTTCTTCATTTATTGCAATGCAAAATTAACTTTTACTTTGATCTGATCAAAATATTTTCAAAATCTGGCAAAATAAAATATTCATTTCATAATACTGCAATCTCTATAATATTCATTGTTTTTCTATAGAAAGTTTATGATAAGAATACTTTTATCAGCCAATCAAATTACTGATTTATTATTAATTCATTTTTATCAGCCAATCAAAATATTTATTTATTATTAATTTTATTTTTATCAGCCAATCAAATTACTGATTTATAGTCCATTGTGTATGACCTTACCGGTCTACTAGTTCCTATTGTGTAACCAATTTAACAATTTGAGTAAGCTGTACCTATTATTTTTTTGAACAACTGGTATTGCTGGACTACAACATATACTGGAAAAAGTTTTGGTGGATTGCTTTTGTTAACCAATCAACACAATCAGGATCCTTTTGAATTGTCCAACAACACTATTGTATATCAATCTGTTATTGCCTGGGGAGGTTTTACCCTGATCTGTTGATGAAAATAGGGACTATAAATAGTTTACATTTAATGAAAAAATATTGTACTTTCTTAAAATTCTTAAAATTACATAATTCAAAAATAAATATTGCAGTATAAATAAAGGGAATTTGAATTAATTGTCATTTTTTTCTTTCATTAATTAAATAGATTTATCTTTCTACAAGGTAATACTTTATCAAGGTAAAACCTCCCCAGGCCATAACAGATTGATATACAATAGTATTGTTGGACAATTCAAAAGGATCCTGATTGTGTTGATTAGTTAACAAAAGCAACCCACCAAAAACTTTTTCCAATCTATGTTGTAGTCCAGCAATACCAGTTGCTCAAAAAAAATAATAGGTACAGCTTACTCAAATTGTAAAATTGGTTACACAATAGGAACTAGTAGACCGGTAAGGTCATACACAATGGACAATAATTATTTTTTTTATTTAATTATTCAGTCAAATTACAGATATAATTTTGTACATACCTGTTGTTGCTGTTACATTATCTGTAGGAGTTTTGGACCACTTAATCTCTGAATTGTACCCAGACTCCAGCTTTCCTGTTACGGTTACTGGTGATGACAAACCCTGTGTAGATGCTGGACATGTGATTCCTACATCATCTGATGTTATTTGTGGTACGACTTCTACTGGAATGGTGATAGACGTACATGCTGCCCCAGCTGTACATGCTGTCACAGTCATATCATATGTGCCAGGAATAGGAAAAACGTGTGAAAATATATAGTAAGTAGGTGTGGTTGTCCCGGTAAAGATTTCACTTGAATCTGAGAACAACCAAGTATATTGTACAATGGTTTTCAAGTCCACTTCTGCTCTGAAACTTTGTCTAGTTCCTGCAATGACTGTATCGAAAGCCTGAATTGTAAGTCCAGCTGTAACAAGATTAACTCCTCCTACATAAATAATATTGGTACCACTAGAATCGGTACATGCCATGTTTTGTCCATCTACGTAATTCTTCAGAGTACACCAACAGTCATTACTGGAATCAGTATGTCTATAACCACACATACAAAGCTGATTTTCATAAATACTATATGTAGAATTATTGTTAAAACATTCCTCAATACACGTCTCGTTGTCAGTAACAGAATAAGAATGGGTAAATAAGACGTTATACTTGACTTTATCTTCAGGGTCGTAGTAACAGGAACCCAGTTTGTCTGGACCTACATAAAATTAACATATATATTTAAATAGATGTAAAAGTTTTCTGTATAATGTAGAACACACAGTGTAAATAAACTGTAATTGTATTTTGTATTGCCCCCATGCAATTCCTTTTTTTTGGGGACTTAGAAAACATAAGTTGTCAAATGGACTGCAAATTCATGGCCTAGTTGTCTTAAGCTTAGATTTTTATAAATAAAATACAGTGCTCCCTCATTATACTGAACCTCTTTAATGGCAGTCCCTCGTCACCAAACATTTTTGAGGTCAAATTTTCCAAAATAAAGTTTCATTGATTCTATATAATTTATTCCCTCGATATATTGCCAACATTTTCCATGGTTGCAAAGGTGGTGTTACAATGGGGGTGCACTGGACATGACATTAAATGTCTCTGATAAATGGAATGCAGGACTGTAACAGTAAACCCAATATTTCACTGGACTTCCATTAATTGTAATGAAGGATAAAATATAACTGGAATTAGTAACTAGAGGCTCTCAGGAGCCTGTATCGCTCACCTGGCTTTCAGATGCCACAAACATGGTAACATTGTAAGTTATACAGTTGATCTTCAGGCTCAAACTTAAGTACTTCGAACACCACCAATATCTTGAACAGTATTTAAAGTCTGATCATGTTTTACTACATTTCTTTGTTGGGCTTTTTTGACAAAAAACGTTCTTGCTAAGGACCACTTTTGACACCAGTTTTGAAATCGAGACGTCATTTTGTAAATGGCCGTCATCCAACAATTTTCAACATCAGTTTTGAAGTCGCAACATCAATATCTATTTGGACAAAAAAAATTCATTGAAATAGGACAATGTTGAAATTTCCCGCCTGTTTTGGTGGCCATTTTGAAAATGGCAGTCAACAAATAATTTTTTACATTGGTTTTTAAAGTTTCAACATCAATACCTATTTAGAAACCAAATTTCATTGAAATCAGACAATATTGAATTTTCCCGCCTTTTTTAGCAGCCATTATGAAAATGGCAGTCAATGAACAATTCTTAACATCAGTTTTGAAGTCGCAACATCAATACCTATTTGGAAACCAAATTTTATTGAAATCGGACAATGTTGAATTTTCCTGCCTTTTTTGGTGCCATTTTGAAAATGGCGGTCAATGAACAATTTTTAACATCAGTTTTGAAGATGCAACATCAAAACCTATTTGGAAACCAAATTTCATTAAAATTGGACAATGTTGAATATTCCGGCTTTTTGTGGTGGCCATTTTGAAAATGGCAGTCAATGAACAATTCAACACCAGTTTTGAAGTCGCCACAACATGGCAAACATTTTATCAATTTACACTTAACCTTCATTTTCTATAGTTTTGGAAATAACAGACGAAAAATACGAAAATTAAAAAAATTCCGTGAAAAAAGGGCAATAACTCCTACAAGGGTTTATGGATTTTCTTCAAAATTTCAGGGTGGGTAGATCTTGATATGCTGAACATTTTTGCAAGTACACTTGACCTCTATTTGTTACACTTTTGGAAATAAAAAATAAAAAATGCTAAATTTTGAAAATTTTACAGAAAAAGGGCTATAACTCCGAGATGGGTTTTCAGATTTTTCTTCAAAATTGCACACATGGTAGATCTCATCATGCTGATCATTATTACTCCATGTCAGATTTTTGATATCTGTAATGGTTTTCGAGTAATTTGCAAAAAACAGCAATTTACGCCTATGTTCTATTTTTAGTAACAGCGGCCATGTTGTTTGGTCTACGGACATAAAAATCATAAACTTGAAAGTGCATACCCTGGTGATGATTCAGGCCAAGTTTGGTAAGTATTGGCCCAGTAGCTTCAGAGGAGAAGATTTTTGAATAAAAGTTAACGGACGGACGACGGACGCCGAGTGATGGCAAAAGCTCACATGGCCTTTGGCCAGGTGAGCTAAAAATGAATTGAAAGCACCTAGACAAATAAAGCGTTGTAAATGTAAAGATTCATGCATTCAGACTTTTTCCTCCATTATGAATTACTCTCAAACTGGGGCAAGGGAGCATTTTTAACTTACATGAGGTAGAGAAAAGCTCATTGCTGAAGGTCTCATGGTGACTTCAAGATGAAGAACAACAATAAATCATTGTTCCATAGTTTGGCTTAATCATGTATTTGTAGAGGCTTTGTCTCGTGTGTGTTTTTACTCCATATCCTTTCATTATTAGTTTTAGACTGGAGTTTGTCTCTCCTGCAGAGTGGAGTCTGTAAAAAAATTTCCAGTGCGTGAAATGTATGCTCTCTTTATATTTCTGTTATGATTGACCTGTTTTTGAGAGAATATCTCATATGAATACACTATAGAACTTTCAAATTTTTGCTTTTTTTTTTTAATTTCCAAATGTTATGCTGACCATTCTGTTCACAGTGACCACCTCTCATTGTTTTATAATGCTAAATTTTCTTGCAGCTGATTCTATGAGTGTCCTGTACTTGTTTATATGTTGCGACTTTGAGTGTTTTTGTCAGACAACAGATGATAGTAGTTGTAAGAACACTTTGCCAGTTAATTTTATCTCACATCAATGAACAAAACGGAAGATAGAGGGATGTAGCAGCTCCACATTCAGCAATGAATTCTGCTCAAACCGGTGCTAAGGGCCGTCTTGAACTTACAATGAGGTATGAACAAAGCTCATTGTTGAAGGCCTCATGGTGACTTCAAGATGAAGAACAACAACAAATGCATTGTTCCATTGCTTGGTTTAATCACATCATTGTAGATACTTTGTCATGTGTATTTACCCCATAAAGATATTTATTTTTCCCCTTTTCACACTAATGACAGAATGTAAGATATATCTTAAAATTTGTTCCAAAGATGATAAAATATCATAATACTTGTTCATAACGGAATAAATGGCATATTATATTTGTTCCTTAAAGGTAAGTTATATTAAAAAGTGTTTTAAAATGTATGTTGTTACAAAAATAATGGTTGCTGGAAAAAGTATTTGTTCACATACCATTCAAAAATTAATAGACTTTGTTAATTATATGTTCATTAATACTATAAAACATAAACTATTAGAATTATCACTGTGCAATGAACTAAATAAAAATTTCAAATATTTCTAATTTAGAATAAAATATACGTGAAAATAAATGAAATTTTAAAAATACACCCAACACCAAATAAATAAGCAAAAACTAAAACTTAATGGTACAGCTGCTTTTGCAAAACCAGCACTTTTTATTTTAAAATTCATTTTGAATAAATGACAATAATATCAAGTATAAATTCGTGGATTTACTCACCTGACAACTGAGAAAAAACAATCTATTTTTATCATACAAATACCATCATCAAACACCAAGGGAATAAGAAAGGGATATAGCATAGGAAACAACGTTACTGACTTGATAGCTGGCATGTGAGTTGTTTTCGTTTTTTAATTTTCAGAATTCGCTCATTGAAATTTTTCCGTTTTTCAGAATCTTATTAACCTGTCTAACACAATGTTTGTTTAGAGTGTAATCCAACTTCAACCTAAAAATCCACCCTATAACAGTACTCGGGAGCTAAGTTCTGTCAAACAGGAAGTGGGCATACTAGACATCTCAAACTCTATTGCACATTCATACTGATACTCCATATTGAATTGCAGATTGCCCTGAGGAAAATGTGACTGAAATTTTCAATACTCAAACAGGAAGTGGGCATGCCAGAGATCCAAAACTCGACTAAACAGTATAGGTCATCATACTGATACTCGATGTCAAATTGCAGAAGGCACAGATACACAGTTCCCTGAAATAAATGTGACAGAATTTTTTGTGACAATTACACTGACGACACAAGACGACTGATAATTGATCCCTACATGTTGCCACTGCGTGAACACAGGCAACACAATAAAGAAGTCATACTGTGTTATGAATTGGATCACTTGATCAGACTTTGTACTGACTGCTTGTGATAAAACATTCTTGACTAAGGGATCAGGGCTGCAATCTGGGTATTTAATTGAACTGTGCTTATATAAATTTGACTATCTAAAAAAAATCTACTGGTTCACCTCTTCCATCTGCTCGCAAAAACGAGATAGACTAAGCTAGACTGAGGAGACAGGGCAATCACATAGGTGTGGAATCAGTATGTACTAATTTGGATGGAACAGCAGGTTAAACATCATAAAGACTTAAGATGATTGTGCAAGTATGACTGAGGGGTTGAGGTCATCAACTTGAGTGGTAGTGCCATGCTGATGAAACTGCACATCATAATTTCCCATAATATCATATTGGTGATGCTGCTGATATGGCCACCCTTGTCTTTGCAGAAATTGTATCCCTATGTCTGACCTTTAAGACTTTTCATTGTAGGCGAGAACAAGGGGAAAACAATATGCCCCAACTTTTTGTTGCAGGGGGCATAAAAAAGCAATGATCTGTTGTTTTATCAAATTTCAGTTTGTGCATTTAGGAAAAGCTATCAAGTCAGCAAATAATAAGAACAATAAACCAACAGATGGGTAACACACAAATATATGGGAGAAAATCCATCACACAGAATAGTTAATACTTTTTTCAAAATGTACCAGGTACTTGTTCTATATATATAAATGAAACTACGACCTTTACAATTTAACCATTTATTCTATGGAGATTTCAGATATTTAATCTACAATCATCCTGGGCATATAGCTCCATTAAACTTTTTAAGTGCCCATCAAAAGATCTGCTGAGCTTTAATGAGCATATATAATACTAAAACAGTATGGCAATCTTAATTGAATAAACATAAGTGATATACAGTTTCTATGAACAAACAATAACAGTACACTGACTTGACATAAACGCAATATAAGGATGAGGCTTAGAAACGCGGGAAAATGCGAGCCTTTGGCGAGCGTTTTCACCATTCAGAGCCGAATCCTTATATCCCATTTATGTCAAGTCAATGTTGTGTTTATACTGCAACTATAACGAACAAAAGTTTATGTAGAATAAATCGGTGAAAATGACAATTTCAAAAGTGAAGCTTACGTCTTTAGGTTGTGATGAATCCATGCTTTCTTACAACGTCATGGAACAATTACTATGGAAACACATTGTTGACGTCATTGACAAGGTGTTATACAGTCAGTGACTGTATATCACTTATGTTTATACAGTCAATGTAGTTTACTTGCGCAAATAGAGAGGTTGCAGTATAAATACATGTATATCAACATTGAAAGCTTAAATGCAGAATTCAGCTGTTGAGGGTGTACCGGTACTTTGAATTTTCATTGATAAGGGATAAATTGCTATCTGAATGTGCTGATTACTATCAATTATCTGCAATCTTACATCACAGAAATTTATCAATATGCAATACACAATTTAACAATACAGTTTCAATACACAATTTAACAATAAAGTTTCCATAAAGTAGATTTCAAAACAGCTTTTTATGTCGTGTTGCTGTAACATCTATTACAATCAATCTAAGCTTGTTTTTTTTTTTGCTTCAAACAATAGACAAACTGTATGCAGTCTTTATAACATGAATGGTAGCCCACTGAATCCTAGTGACTATAATTTCCCCCTTTATGATATACTAAGAATACTATTGTATTCTAAAAATAGAAATAAAGCAACAATAACAACATTCTTAAGTAACATGTACATATGAAAAAGAAAGGAAATGGGGTAGATATCAAGGAGACAACATCCCATACCCAGATTAAAACGACCAAAAACAAAGCACCTAGGGGTCACCGTACGGTCTTCAACACAGTGAGGAACCTCACACCATATAGCAAGCCCTGTACTCTTCATTTTCTTTGAATATGATACAGGCCTGGTTTTTGTGTTATGCCTGTACTTATTCATTACAAATTTTAGTGGACTGGACAACTATTTATAAATTTACCTCCAGCATAGTGCTTTGAAACTAGCTAAAAATCATAAAGCTAGGCTATATATTGCAGACTATTACTTTACCAATATCAAATATTTTCACATATGTTCCGCAACTTCTTTTGGAGATAACAGTTTTGTACACTAATATGCCAGCAAAACTTCTGTTATGACTGTTGTTAAATTTGTACACGATAGGTCTATCTTGATCACTTAATGTCATATTAGAATCAAAATAAATAATATCTGCATTGTGGTTTACAGTCGATTTACAAATGGGTATATATTATTTTTGTTAATTTTACCCCTTGCTCCAGTCTGCTAGAGTCAGGATAAAACAAGAGTGGACCTAATAGATGTCTCGCCCGTCCCTGCTTGTCGCTAAAACTACTAAAGAGCAACCTACAAGCCAAATATTATTACCATTCCACTTACAGTAATTAAGAAACTATTATAATCAGAAACACTCAACTTTGTTCACTAGACCATGAAATTGAGGTCAAGGTCAAAAGCCATATGGCAGACGGACATGTACTAACCAAGACCAAGCTATATACCAAATATCATTGAC
>MJUU01044893.1:17393-35764 GCA_002080025.1 Modiolus philippinarum
ATTGTATATTATTTTTATTGTGTTTTGAAAAAGGCCCGGATAATGGCTGAAATATTTGTATTATTTGTGTACTGTTCACTTTTGTCTATTGTTTGATTATATATATATATATATAAGCTGTCTATAAATTTAGTCAACGTGGAAACTTGTTCATCCCCCGGCTATGCGAATATTTACGCTAATGCAGGTCCTAAAAAATAAAATATATATCTATATATAGATATCACTTTGTTTGTGTACAAGAATGATATGGAGTAAATGCACATGGGAAAAAAATCCCTTAAGCTACTATAGATATCCAACAAGTTGCAGTTTTTATTAACATTATTACCAAAACTGTAATCTTAAAATATATATACTGAAGTTACAGACAGAAACACTGCAAAAAATGAATCAAAACATTTTTAATAATGCAACTGTTTGTCGCAATCAATTGTTTAATTCTGTATCATAAACATTTGCTTTTACTTCCACCTTGACATAGATGACTTAGTGTATCTATGCCTAACCCTAAAAATCGTAGCTGAAATACATGATATTGCAAAACATTATAAAACCATAAGTATACAGTTCGGTAACAATGTTTTAAAAAAAAACAGTACCTTGTTGGATATCTATTGTACCTTAAATTAAGCAAAACGTGAAATATAAACAACAAGCGCACGTTGTGTTCAGCTGTCCTTAAATGATGAAAGTAATCATGGATGGGTGATGCTTAACATGATTTCCAAATGCTTTCGAATGAGATAAAAATGTTTATTATCAATAATACTGCTGATAGATGACTTGCCTTGAAAATGCATGCGGAAAGCTGCAGATTGATTCATTTACAATTCTACCAAATATCATAGTATTAAGTTGTCTAGTAAATTTTATTTGAAACTAAATATACAGAAGCTTACAATATTTAAATTTTTGAAAGTTTCCCTCGTCCAAGGCTCTGTCCTTTGTTCATTTCGGCTTTCTATTGAGATCCTGTTTGTTATTGTTCTCTATCAGCATTTATACATCTTTCAGTTTATGGGGTTTATTTATTTACTTCATTTATATTTGTTTATCTGCACTGACTAAACATATCTTGTCGAAATGTGCATCTACATAAACTAATGTATATTGTTATTTACAACTGCATTTTTACATATTGTTTTACGTATGGTAAGCCAAAGTGAAAAAATAGCTTATTTATTACTTATTTTAAATATTCATAATTTATTTTATTAATTAATTATATAATTGCTTTATTAAGATTTAATTGATTAAGAAATATTTATAATTCATTAAAATATATATTTAATATTTATTATTGAAACGAAAATATTCATTAAAAGAACAATTGAAAATATAAATAATTAATTATCAAGTGTTGAAAAATTAATAATAAATATTAACAAAAAATTATTAGTACTTACAATTAAAAATTATTTATTTTAATTCCTTTTCTATTTATACGTATTAATAAATGAATTATAGAAATTAACATATGAATTATATCTTTAAAGTAATTTGTTCTCTGTCAGCATTTACACATATATCAGTTGATGGATGTTTTGTTTGATCTGTACTGATTAGACAAAAGTTGGCGAAATGCGCATATGCAAAAACAAACTTTACGATAACTTCGGTAATTTGTTATATTTTTACCAATGGGTCGATGCCACTGCGGGCGTGTTAGTCCTTGATAGTATTCACCAACCCAATAGCGACCAACCCGATAGCACGTACCTCGGTGCTTCCCCGAAAACCGATTTTATTTGAAACTTTGCAATCTTATTTTAAGAAAATTTTGTTAAAACCTAAAGAGTATCTGTCCTTAACTGATTTTCGCTTCCCTTTTAAATCCTATTGGTAATTTGTTCTCTATCTACATCTACACATATTTCGATTGATGGATTTCCACATGTTCTTATTTGATCTGCACTGAAGAGACAAAAGTTGTCGAAATGCGCATATGCAGCAAACAAATTCACAGTAACTTGTATATGTAATATTGTTAAAAATAGATTATAATACTTATAATTAATTGTTAATATTAATTTCTTTGGCTTTCGATATTAATGTTACACAATTGTTGAAGACAAAAACTGAATTAGATGTTTAAAAGAATTAAACTTATCTGAGGTTTATCTCATTTCAATAAAGGTGTCTCAAGATTACTCTCTTATTTCCTCTGGTCTGCTGTTAAGGAATACCTTGAATGCATTTACGTGCCTCTACAGTAGAAAAACGGCAGTAGAATACCGACTGAACAAAGCCCAAGATTACATAAATCAAAGTCCAGAGACAATGCAAAAACAAGAACACCAGAAATTAGAAGATCGAAGACACTACACAACCACAAAACACATCAACACTACAAATACAAAACAAAAAAAACTAAATTACTAGCAGTGTGAACTCTCAAAGAACAGATTGACATCAGGTGCTCAGGAAGGGTGAGCTTGTTTGTCCTGCCCTGCATACACCATCCGATTGATCTGTTGGATAGCGGCTTGATTTAATGTCATTTTGTAACCCGTAGTTAAAACCAATTAAAATCAATAGTACGTGTCACTTCTCTTACCCCAATAAGTACAAAGGTACATATTTGGAAAGCCTCTGCAAATCTCTTTAGTATTAAGACAATTATAAGGACAAATCGGTACCACAAATAAAAGAAAGGGTAAATGATGTCCAAGTGTTGTAAAAGCTTACAATTCGTTTAAAGGAATTGTCTAACAATTTGCTTGTGTTAGTTGATGTGTTCTAAGAAGAACTCTTAGATTTTAGCTTGAGGTATGGCAGTTGTCATTCTTACGAAATTGATCTGCTTAAACCATACTGATTCATCGGATAGCGGCTTGTTTGTAATTTGTCTGTACAGGTCTTGTATTATGGTATTTGTGAAAGTTGCATTTGCAGTCAGTATCAGCAAGACCTGGTGTATCATACGACCATAGTCATTTGATGATATTTGATAAAAATATTAAAAACGGTGTCATTTTGTCTTCTCTGAATATGTTTTGTGATATTTTGCAACCTCTTTGATGAGCCTCTCGTTGATGTCTTAAGCTTGGAACATACTTACCGTTCTTTCTTTAAGGAAATTCAAGTATTTTTTTTCTGTACAATATGATGGTGATGAGCAACAAATTGCTGTGTTGTAAAGAAAAAGTATCGATTTGCCATCCTGGATGTTTTTATTTGTTTATATACTGGGCCTGAAAAGTTAAGGATCATATTTCCTTTAAAATCAAGTATCTTTATTTTCGTCACTGATCGCCTAGTGTATGATTTAGACAAATTAAACTCTTGTAAAATATTTGTAATGGAAATGAAAAATCATGATCCATATTTTTTTGTTGAGTATATTATGTAAAAACACAACACAAAAAATCAAGACCTTCCCTTCCTGTATTATAAACCTTCACCACAACAAAAGACAGTGATGGGTGCTGCTAACGGAGAAAGATTATTTAACCACAAGAACTGAAATTAAATAAAGCTAACAATGATTCCAAGTACTGCCATTTTCTGGATCTAATTATCATTAATTGTATTTACTACCTAGATTTATAGTTAGTGATAACCAGGTATACAGACAGACAGACAGACGCAAGTGATACACAGACCGACAGACGGACACAAGTGATGTCGCAGACCGACAGACAGACACAAGTGATGCCATAATGTGTGCAATTAAATTACCAGCATCTAGAATTATGGCAACAGATGATTCTATGACAAACATCCTTGTGTAAAGAAATACAACTCTTTATTGTCTCTATATTTCTTTGGCATCATGGCAACAGATGATTAAGAGCATTCATGTTTTTTCTTGTAGTTTACTATATTTACAAATTCTACGTCACATTAACCCTACAACTAATCTCAATAGACGTCAAATAAAACATATCATTATACTTTAGAAGACTTTTCCTTATCAAAAATTAATTTGATATTTCAATCTTTCATATGTAAGATTTTTATTAAAGCTGCCTGGGTAACATTCACTAAAATGTCATATGGCCGAGAGGGTAACAATTTTTGCAATGTTACCCTCTGTTCATGGTTTTCAATAAATGATTGAATTCAAAGTAACATTCAGTATAATAAAATACCTCTGCTTCGCATCGGTTGACAATGTTTTCTCGGGGTAACAATCTGCACTGTCACCCTCTCAGCTATATGTTATTTATTAATAATATTATGATACAACATTTATTGTATGAAATATTCAACGTTATAATTTATTTACAGGTTTGGCGAAGTTTGGCAGCAGAGAAAATTTTGATGAGCCCAGGAGGAGACTGGTGGCTACCTTAACCACACTGGTCACCAGTGACCTATGATGACATAGTGTCAGAACCCTGGAAGTTTCACATCCATTGGCAAATAACTTGGGGTTCACCATGATGCCTTTCCACCTGAACAAAGTGTCCCTCCTGTTGACAAGAGTGTGCCTCCCCTCTTTCCTACGAGTTGGAGGGAGTTTCAGTGTTACCCATCTGTAAACCCCACAATTAACTTTTAACCCAATACCTGCAAATTTTGAAACTTGTCAGGCCCAGAGAAATGGTCGATGAACTGATCCTCAATCATTTCTAAGTCTCTCTGGCGCCAGAGAGCAATCCTCCGAGCCAGTACACAACGGGCTCCAGGGTTTGCTCCCGCCATCAAAATCAACTCTCCGCCGGATTACATGGGAATTTTTCTCTTTGAATATGATGTGTATAATTCCAGTTTTTATGTTATTAATAAAAAGTTTGTTACTTAATTTTGACATATGACAGCCATCCACTCTATATGGCTCCAAGTCCTTAGCAGTAATGTTTTGATCATGTGAGATTACGTTCTCCTTTAATTCTGATAATACAAATTTTTTTATTAAACGGTTAACACATTCCTTTTCTTTTCAATTTTTGGTCCCTCGCCCAATGGTGCATAATGCCAATATCTCCTTTGTAACATAGAGGAACAGATAATTTCGGTATTTTTAAAAAGTGCGTAAAGAGCATTTGATGTTCTCAGAAATCTTAAAACCTGTTTCTTCCTTGTGAAAGTCATTAGCACCACAGTGAATAATTAAATAGTCTGGATGAGGTAAATCCTGACGCTTTCAATCAATGAAATCATCAAGTTCCTCAATATGAAGTCCCCTTTTTCCTTGCCAGCAAATGTTAATGCCACTCTCCCTAAGACCAAGACTTCGTCTTCCTTGTTGTTTTTTTTTTTTGCCTCTAGCTCCGCCCAATAAAATAAAGATGTACCAAACAACCAAACTGTCCAGTGTCTTGAAAATACTTGTGGCGTGTTAGCCTTGTATTTAAATACAATTTGAAACTTAATATAACGCTTAAAGGCATACGATTTCCACCTACCAATGCGCATTATTTGCTTGATAGGTAAGTGACCCACCCCCCAATACGAAAACTGTGTGACCTTATGTGACCTTCATTTATGCCTGCAAAGTCCAAAGCCTTTTTAAGGACATGGTTGAACTGATACCTAGTAAGGGATGAGTGATCTAGGTGAAGGAAAAGATGTTTATTGTCACATGTTGGTCGTATACTGAGATATCTACCTACGATTGCAACTGGACAAAAGGCTTTACCATTTCCCTTTATGGTGATGCTGACTGCAATACCCTGTTGCTATGTTTTTGACCAGTGTATGTCAAGCTTAATCGAGTTTTTATTCATGGTAACATCATTTACCTGGATTTGTTTATTAAGATCCGAAATGGACTTAGCACTACTTTTTGTGAACTCGCTAACCCGAAGTAAACCAAAGAATGCAAGTGAAAAAACTGCACGAAACATAGAGGCTTCATATGAGGAAGAACAAGAACTCTGTCCATTATGTATAATTTTCCCAAAATAGTAATAGCGATTGGTGTCCGTGGGCCTTCAATTGCCTTACCCACTATGAAAGATTTTGTAGTGTCCGTAAGGCCTTGGATTTTGTGATAATGTGAAATTCCAGCTATGTTTGATGTAACTGTGGCTGGTGCTAGGTTTTTTGTATCCAAAAAAGCAATGAAATTTAAGAGGTCGTTAATTGGGATAGGCAAAATGTGTTTTAAACCATAAAATAACATGAAATCTGACAATTGCTGTAGCGCCAACTTGTAGCTTTTCTGTGTATTTGTGGCTAGGCCGCGCTGTACTAGTTGAGCTGCCATGTCTTTTAGAGGTCCCAAATCCCCGGGTTGATATTTGTTTGCCACCGACTTTCCTCTGGAGCTTCTCTTCTGAATTTCCCCCACTGTGAACAAGATAAACTATCGGCTATTTTGTTGGATTTAGATTCTATGTTAATTACTTTGACTTGTATGTTATTGGATAGATTAGTGAGAACCATTTTCTGACAAGTTGCATAACTCTATTGGATTTTGAAGTCTTTGTATTTATTATTTGAACCACCGCCTGGTTGTCAATGTGAAAAAGCATTTTTTTTTGTTGTTTTGAAATTCAGATACCCAAGTCAAAATAGCGGCAACCAATGGAAAAAGTTCAAGGAAAGTAAGTTCCCTGGTTATTCCTGTCTTGACCCAAGAGTGTGGCCAAGTTCCTTGGGCCCACTGTCCACCAAAGTATATACTGTAACCACCGGATCCAACCAAGCTATCAGTGTAGAGCTCCATGTCATAATTGTTAACCTAGAGATCATCCTTAATAATTTTTATTCCATTGTAAGAGTTCAGGAAAGATAACCAGATTTCAAGTTCCAATTTGATAGAATTGCTGACACGAATTTTATGGTGTCGCTTCTTAATGCCTATGGTAGAATTTATCAGTCTACGACAAAAGACTCAACCAGAGGCAATAACCTGACAAGCAAAATTCATCAAGCCCAGGAGGTTTTGCATTTCTACTTAGGTGACCTTTTTACTCTGCAATGTGTTAAAGATCTTGCGTTTTAGGTCTTCAAGTCTAACTGTGTGGTAATCTCATAATGAGTTTTTGTGTATCAAACTCAATGCCTAGGTAAGTCAAAATTGTGGTAGGGACTACTGTTTTTTCCACGGATAGATGTATGCCCAGTTCTTTGCATACTTCCTGAAACTGTTTAAGAGTGTGACCTGGGTTTGTATCGTTAGAGCCCTATAGGAAAAGATAATCTCACTGATACTGCCGATGTCTACTGAAATATGTGATGATTCTTGACCAAATCCTGCGGGAAGTTTTAAGTTTGATTTTTCTTCCGTAGTCCGACATTGTTTTACCAGCAGACTAGGCTCATAAATCATAACGACGTCATATTTCTTGTGAAAGTACTGTTATTCGTGGGTGCCAATTTTCGTGGATTGCAGACAAGTCATTAGTTTATGGGTTCTTAAATTCCTGGTTTAAGATTTTACACAGTACAAATCAACGGGAGACTGGTATTTCGTTGGGTATCAAATTTCGTGGTTTAAGTCAACCACGTAATCCACGAAAATTGGTACCACAAGAACAATTGTATTTCCACAGTAATTAACACCACTCACTTGAATGTTTTTAAAAGGTTTGAATTGAAAAATTCACACGTTTGAATATTTTTTTAAAAACATTTTCTAATTCTATGACGATTTGAAATTTGAAAAAACAACTTACTCTTTGTACATTTAAATATCGGAGTTATCTTTCGTTGGCTTTAAAGAAAAAATGTGCATTCTCTTTAAATTCATTTAAGCTATATTTTTACTTACTTTGAAGAAATTTTTTATGATCTTTCCCAAATCCGATAACTTCGTAAGATCAATAATATTAACATGTGGGAGATAAGTTTCAATTGTCACCAGCTGGAAACATAATTAGACATATGACCCTGAAGAAAATGCATTTAAAGATCTTCTCTTCTGAAACCACTGAGCAAATTAGAACCACACTTTGTCACTATAGTCCTTGGGTGGTCCCTTTTAAAGTTTGTGATTTTTATGTTCGCATCCAATCCAAGATATCCACCGTTCGAGAACATAGTTTACCATAGGGAATACAGTATACACCATATACTGGTTAAACATTTCACACGTTTAACATAATGTTTAAACGGATGTGTACTTTTAAAATAGAATCGGTCAAAAGGCATTTAGTATAATTGACATATTGCAACGATTTATGTCTATATCTGAGTAAAAATTTTAGTCGCTATATTTTGTAAAGGGTAAAATTGGTGGCAAATTGGGATAAATTTTTACAAAATTTATATTTTTGATTTTAGTGATTCAATTGTCAATTACAGTAGACTTTTATTATTCAAACTTGACTTAGATAAAAAAAAATTGTTAATTAAATCTTTTATTCTTAAATCTGAAACACAACCGAGTTTAAATATCATCATAAATTTGACCTTCATTAGATAAGATGCGTCTATTAATGTATAAATGTAGAAAATAAATAAAGGATAGTGTTATGTTTATAACTCGCTAGTATACATGAAAATTACAGTGACCTGCCACAATCCACAAAGGAATTGCACTAGAAAAATACAATGGAAAAAGCAACAGACAAACGTAAATGACGATAGGGACTCGGGATAGCCGGACTTGGTACCGGCACTAGCAAAAGCTAGCGGTAGGGTTACACCAGTTTATGATTATCCAAACCTGCCCATTCATTTATCCTGTTCCCCTATAGTATAATGAAACTCAATACAGGTAGACTAACTGTAGGACCACTATCTTCAAAAGGAAAATAATAGGACAAAATGTAATTAATATTCGAAAAATATTAATATTTAAAAAACATTTTATGATGTCAGAAAACCATTCTTCAAAATAAGAAATTGAGTTTCAGATATTAGAAAATGATTTTTTGATATCAGAAAATATTGTCATTTCTAATATCAAAAAATCATTTAATAATATTAGAAATTCTTTTTCTCATTTCAGAAAAACAATTTTTAATATTTGATACATGTAATGATTTCTTAATATTAGAATTGTTTTTATATTTGAGAGTGAATTTGAAATATAAGGAATAATATTTGATTTTCTAAGATAAAAGATGGAATTTCTAATAGTAAAAATGAATTTCTAATGTAAGAAAATCCTTTTAATATTGGAAATTCATTTTTAATATAAAAAATGATTTTCTAATATTATAAAATCATTTTCCAAGATTTGAAATGGTTTTTTAGTATTAGAATATATATTTTTATATTAGAAATTCTATTTTTTTTAATATTAAAACGATTTTCTTATATAATAAAATGATTAACTTGTATTGAAAAAATTTCTAATATTAAAAAAAATCATTTTGACGTGGGAGAGGTTGACGCCATAAAAGTTTCGACGTCAGATAGAATATTTTTTATTCTAGATTTTTTGGTGTTAACCCTCTATGATTAAAAGATTAGACATGTTCAAATTCTATTGCTGCTAATTAAAAATCACTTCGCTAAAATTGGATGGAAAATTTGATGTGTGTAAATATCCCATCCATCAAACTTTCTCGACCGCCGACGAAAAGTTTGAAGCGAGTTGGATGGGAAAAACTTATCGTGAAAACTCACCTTTAGGGTCTAGTCATCGGGACCAATTTCAAAATTGTGCATCGACAGATTATATTCAATAATTATACACCAAAATTAAATTACTAAATCCGGAAATGCAAGAGTTTGCCACAAAAAAGCCTGACGAACAGACAGTCAGAGGCATAGACATTATCTCCGAACTTTCATCCAAAACTGTTGGGATAAAAATGATCTAGCTGCACTAGCTGTCTGTAAAAAGAATTAAGTTGAAATTAAAAGATCATAGTAATAAATATGTGTTTGTACAATTAAACAAAACCTCTAACAATGTTTGTATTATTTGAAAGAAATACTGTATCGAAGTCCAAGTCCACCAAAATGAATTGGCTAAGTCTAACACTTTCAAACGTTCTAATTTTTGACGAAAAAACTTTAACACTACAACAATACAGATATGCTCCAAGTTCCACCTAAACATCACACCTTGTCTACTATTTACTGGGTTCCTAAACTTCACAAAGATCCATACAAACATCGTCGCATTTCGGCATCAATCAACTGTTGTCGCTAATTTGTCCATCAGTCAAACAAGAGCATTCACCTGTATTAAAAAGTTACCGTGAAAAAAACTTATGAAAACTCTAGTGTAAATTACTTGGAGTGTAAAAATTCCGTATAAGTTTTAGATAAATTGAAAAATATAAAAAGACCAGTTTTGTCTGCTGACAGTTACGATTTTTCTGCATTTTATTACAACCCTTCCACATAAATTGATAAAATCTCAATCATTAAATAGTCTTTCAAATTTTCAGGTCTACAGTTCATTTGCTGTAATAAAAAGCAAGGATTCTTCTCTAATATCACCTACAAAAATCATTGTTCCTGGACTTGCGATAATATGATTAAGGCGCTGAATCTTTTGCTAGACAATATTTTTGTTTGTTTAGGCAGCATCGTTTATCAACAGGTTATTGGAATTCCAATGGGTACAAACTGTGCATCTCTTATTGCAGATCGTTTTTTATTATGTTACAAACCGGGCTTTATGAAAAAAAATACAAAAATGGAACCGTATAAAGTGATCAACTAATTTCAATTTTCATGGATAGCAGCAGATATATCAACGATATCCTTACTATTGACAATCTCAAGATTTTAGATTATGTCGACCTCATTTACCCACAAGAGCCCAAACTTAATAAACCAAACAATGATTCTTAATACTTCCCATTTCTCGATCATCGTTGACTCCGGTAAAATTAAAACTAAAATTTATAATAAAAGGGATGATTTTCAGTTCACTATTACTAATTTCCCTTTTCTTAACGGCGATGTTCTTGTAGCTCTATTATACGGGTTGTATATATCTCAATTAATGTAAAAGGGATGATACAATGTAACAGGAAACAATTACAATGGCTGAAAATTACAGTCACATGCCACAATCTGCTAGGGAACTACACAGGAAAAACACAAACAAGACAAAAGACAAACGTCAACAAAGATAGGAACTCGGGATAGCCGGACTTGGTACCTGCCTTAGCAAATGCCGATGTCTACTGAAATCCACGATGATTCTTAACGAAATCTTTTGGGAAGTTTTGAATTTGACTTTTCTTCTGCAGTTGGACATTGTTTTACCAGCAGACTAGGCTGTTTCAGCTAGCCGGCACTTTAGCGGCGAGCACTCCTTGACCCATCTTTCTCTTTGTCTTATTCATTTTATTTTTCTTAAGATTGTGGTCTTGGAGTTAGTGCTCTACCTGTATTGGGTTTCATGATAATGTTTATTATACTAAAGGGAAAGGAGAGGTTAGGGTACCCATAAACCGGTTTAACCCAACCGCCAGTTCTTGCTAGTGCCGATACGAAGTCCAGCTATCCAGAAGTCCTATCTTTGTCTATGTTTTTCCTTGGTCTTTTTATTGTTTTTCTTGTGCAGTTCTCTAGCTATATATTGTAGATTGTGACATGTGATTAAAATTTTCGGTCATTGCAAGTGTTTCCTGCTATCTCTTCTATATCAAATTTATTATGTTGTTTAATAATTACCTTTATATTAATTTGTTTCAGCAAGTTTGACATGCTGCAGCTAAAGAAGCATCTTATTTGATCTGCATTGTATTGATTTTCAATGTCTCCGAGTATGCAGTCTTGTATTTTTTGTACCAGTATTGCATATCTTCAAGGGAGAAACGAACTGTCAGTCTAAAACGAACAATCCAAGGACAATGGCAACCTTCCGATTATTAAACGCCTACCTTCAACATATTTTACAAAAATATTTCCCATATTTCAATACAGTAAAGCATATCTTCACCTCCAATCTCAACTACAAATTCGCAAATTCGTTGTAAACTTTTTATTTGTTTTATGGCAAGTTAACAAAAATCAACCCTTTTAAATACATTTAAAAACCTTTAGTATTATTAAATTGTTTGTGTGGTGTGTCGAATTTTTATTTCGTTTAGTTTTTGTTTCAAGACAACGAAATATAACTCTGGGCCTGGTCCTAAAATCGATCTTAGCTAAGATATATCATAGGGTGGTCTCAAGTCCAATTTTCGTCCTAAGTCATGATTTACGACCATTCGCAGACAAAACATAGGACAAAGATGTGTCTTACGGTCATCTTAAGATATATCTTATCTTAGGACACTTTCATTACACATGCCCCAGAGTTATCTTTCGTTGACTTTAAAAAAAACTAAGCGAATTCTTATGTAGTTTGTCATTCATCTTTTTATCTGATTGATTAATTATATAATTTTCAAGGAAAAGATTTCATGGTTGACATTCCTGAGATTGACATTATTCCTACGCTTTTGTTTATGAAATAAAATGGAGACAATACACATCGCTTCAACTTCTGTATCTGATTGTAACGTTCGGCCTGTGATGACAGATGTTAAAGAGGTCAACAAAATCGCGACAAGCAGTATTGACAAGTGTCTTATTACATAAATGAGAGAGAAAAACTCCGCAAGCAAATATCGATGAGCATCGTGCAGAAATTCAGACGACAGCACCCATGCTACAAACAATTCAAATATTATCTCCGATACCAAAAACATTGCCATGAAAAAGCTGAACAGAACGTTTCCTTAGCATTTACAAACATGGACTGAAATTTAACAAAGGCAGACCTATCTGTACAAGCAGTCCCTTCCTCCAACACACTCTTTTTCTCTGTGACTGTTTTACGAAATCCGTTGCTTTCTTCTCCAACTCCACCAGATATTTATTCAGCCATTAAAAATAAGCTAACAGCACTCATTACATTTCATTCATTCATTCTACTTTCTAGTTAATTTATGTACTTTCAGAGATATAAATCGGCTGTGTGGCACAAATGTCCATAGTTAAACATATTAAATTAGAAATTAATCAATGAACATTCCCCATATGTTTAGCCTTGAAACTCAAGTATATCATTGTCATTGAAATTGATGGATATCTTGATATCCCCGGGAAATATCCGTACAACGATCCACTTGATTTGGATGTGCCTCTGAATGTTCAGATCTGTAGGCCTACAGAAAACAACAGGTCAATGTATGCTAGGTATACCATATTTCTCAATCTGCAATCCTCAATAAGTTATAAATATCCTCTCCCTCCGACTGATGGTCGCAAATATCCATTTACTGGCTTCGCTAACGCGTCGCCAGTACACTCAATTTGCGACCATCAAATTCCTAGTTGATGCCTCAAAATCTTCAAATACTATACAATTATCTCCTCATTGACAAACTATTCAAACAATTTAACAATACTCAATGTTTCTTCTAAAATGGACTCATATCACTAACTGACCTTTTAAACTGATACAATAAAAGTTACAGAATAAAATGATAATAGAAATGAGATGATTTTTCAATAAAAAAACCCAGATCACTGATCTTTCTTTGAATTAATACAAAAGTAGTGTTCACTTAAAACAACTACAAAACTCTTCTAAAACATGAAAATCTGTACTGTATAACTGACAACTAAAGGAATAAATATTGATATGCCTTTATCTGAATAAGAACTTAAAATTTTCAACCTAATGACATTCATTCATCTGAAATAAGGAAAATTGAATCTCACATGCAACTGTCGAGAATGAAACCAAAGACATTATTCCGTTCACTTGGTGAAGCGTGACATTTAATATCTGAATGAATAAATGCATGATACAATCCAAAATGTCACTTTTGAAGCATATAAAAACATTAAATTGTCGTTGGTGGATCTAAGGGGGGACCCGGGGGTTGGAACCCTCTTTTTACGATCATCTATTTTTAGTGAATATCATGATGTTTTAATAGGGAATACCGCAAAAACATTTTCCTATCAAAACATCATGATATTCATTAAAACCCCCTTCTAAAATTGCCTTGATCCGCGTCTGAATTGGTGTTCTGTGCACAATTTCTACTGTGCTGTTTTAATCACGATTTTTAATCCGTCGAGTTTTTGTAAACAACGTGATTACCAGATCATCAGCTATTACCTATAGTTATTTAAAAAATGGCGTAAAAAATGATATTTTTACAATTGTTCCGTACATTCGAATGACTAAGAATAGCAATTCTTAAAGATGACTCGAAACATTAGAAACTATGTTAATAATGTACTGCAAGTTACAAATTACAAAATCAGGATAACAGTAAACACCTAAAATGGCCGAGAACTACAATCACATGCCACAATTGCCCTAGAAAAACAATAACGAAGACAAAAGACAAACATAAATAACGATAAGAACCGGGGATAGCCGGACTTAGTAGCTGCACTAGCAAAAGCCAGTGGTAGGGTTAAATCGGATTTTGGGTACCCAAACTTCCCCTTTCTCTATCCCGTTTCCCTTTAGTATAAAAACATTTCGAATAGAACCCAATACAGGTAGACTACAAACTCAATCTTGGAAAAGAAAAGCATATGACAAAACGTAGTTCAGAAGGATGTGTAAAAGAGTACTCGCCGCTACACTGCTAGCTCAAGAAACCTTGTCTGCTGGTAAAACACTGTCGCACTAGGAAGAAAAATCAAACTGAAAACTCATGAAGGGTTTGGTAAAAAGTCGTCATATATTTCAGTAGACATCGGCAGTATCAGTGAGAGGCCAGTATATGTGTGAAGTCTTCAGCTCACTGGAATCCAAAACAAATTTAACGGATTTGTTCAGAATATCTGATATCCACTATTGCATAAAGAATGTCAGTTACGTCCAAGTTTTTCTGGATTATTTATCAGTTTTTGACATTTTTTATCAACATTTCCATAAAATCGAGGATGAAAAATGCCCTTTGTAATTTTTAGTTGTTTGCAAGCCACGTCATATCTAGATATCAGATCTTTATATCTTCTGTAAATCTTCTTAAAAGTATTTAATAATTTATTAAGTATGTAACCTTGTTGTAAATGTTTGGATGTTAGAGTAAGGTTACACTCATTAAAATCGTCAAGGGAAGAACAAACGAGATCGAATCGTACGAGTTCAGATATATATATAAGTTCGAATATCCTTTGTATACAGTCTATATATGAATAAAATAAAATTTAAATACAACTAGAGTCATAATTATTCTGTATTAACACAAGCGCTTTCATGTTTTACAAACAATCTTCAGGTGTTACAGAATAACGTAGTAACGGTAACAATTAGCCACACTAATAGTGAAAATAGAGAACCAAACTTCAGTTTTACGGGAAATCGAGAAGCATTCTCTAGACGGTAAGCTAATTGGACAAGATGTTAGAGAAGATTTATCAAATCTTAATAATGCTATTTCTACAATTGGAACGATAACGGAAGTCCCAACACAGTCGGTGTGGGCTACCGAACTTAACGAAGTTAACTTTGAAAAGGAGGCCTTTCGGAAGCGAAAACAAATCTTAAAGTTATGGAGAAAATTACTGAACAGCAGGAAACAGCTATACTGGAATGCGTTGAAATGTGAAAAATACTCCGAAAGTTACTCGCAATGGATTACAATGGAATCGCCAATCCTTCCTCAGAAGTATCTCATTAAAGAAATCGCCGGAGAACCGGAGGAGGAAACAAAGTTACGATGGGATCAAACCTTGTCAAGATTCCAAATTGATATCGCTATTATTCAAAACAAATTTTCCCGCCATAAAGGAAAATATGAATTAATAGACAAACAAATCGAAGCTGAAATTTCCAAGATTGCTACAGGAAGCATTGCACAGAAAATGCACGAAATTTGGATCCAAGATATATCAAAGGAAGAAAACAAATCGATGCAATTCTGGCAAAAGAAAACTTCGTTTCTTCAGGACTATGCTAAAAATTATGGCAAAGTTACGGACCAAACCAAGCCAAAAGTAAAAAGAAAACCACGTATTGCTAGAAATAAAGGGAATAATATACATGAATACAGGAAATCAGATACACAATCCGCGTCAACAAATCTTTAAAACAGAACTACATGATGGAACAGACAGGCAAATTGCTCAACGTCTCGACGTAGGCAAACTAAAAATAATCAACGTGGAAACGAAAACAGGAAAAGATCTAATTCAAGAGGAAGACGACTTTTACAGATGTTGTGAAAAATGGTCCCAGACAAAATACGCGAAGGAATTCACAATCACGGAATAAATCTAATTTCCAAAATAAAAGACGTTGTCCTCCGTTGACCACTAAAAGAACGAACAATAAAACTACAAATCAAAGAAGGATTCATTTTTTAGTGTCGGGCCAACAAACCCCCGAAATAGATCAAGAACAACAGGAAACAATTCCGAAGGAAATAAACATGTAGATCCGAAAATAATCAATATATCAAAACGGACCCTAGATAATGACGAATTAAAACTTCTCAAAAAAGGTTTGATTTCCTTTGTTTGGTCATAGTGCTGCTGATGAGGAATAAATTTCCGAAATGGCCATACAGCTCATTAAAATTATTGCAGTTGGAGGTAACAAATGTGTTATGGTCTCATGTTCATTTACTCCATATCCTTTCGTAAAATATTGAAATTTACCCCAACTCCATCAGCAAATACTGAAGAATTGGAGGTAGATATCCAAAAATTTTGCAGAAAACTTAGACTGGTAGAATTCTTTGCAGACAAAGAAACTGAAGACGACCAATCTCTAATCAGGAATAAGTCAAAGTTCACACCTAAAAAGGGACGCAACCGAGAACATGATGAATACATTGACTCTATAACAAAGTTTCCATTACAGCCTAAGAGCAATATTAAAAGAAATATTTCACAAAGAGAACAGCAAGCCATAAAACGATTGCAAACAGACAGCTCAGTAGTAATAAAAGAAGCTGACAAAGGTGGAGCTATCGTAATTATGGATTCAAGCTACTATGAAAAACTTGTCAATGACCAGTTAAATGACAGAACTTTTTATGTCAAAATTCCTGGTAATATTGATAAGCAAACAACTCGTAGATTGAAAAACCTCGTATCTAAACACGAACAATCATTGACCGAAAAAGAAGCGGACTGTCCTATTAATTTCGAGTCAAAAACGAGTAATTTTTATGGTTTGCCTAAAGTACATAAATCGAACCAAATACAAACTGCAGTAATGCAACAAAATAGCGAGTATATTACACTCAATGTGCCAAAAGATTTAAAATTACGTCCAATTATTGCTGGACCTTCGTGTCAGACTAATCGGTTGAGTAATCTTATAGACATTATATTAAAACTGCTATGCACATGTGTACCAAGATTTATCCGCGATGATATTCACTTTCTATCGAAATTACCGGAAAGAAGCGAAATAGATTGCACGCTTGTGACATTTGATGTATCAAGCTTATACCAATATTCCCCATGATTTGGGTATATCTGCAATTAAATATTGGGTAGAAAAGCACAGGGATAAAATAGACGAAAGATTTACTCTCGATTTCATTTTGGATTCCGTTAAGTTCATTCTAGAAAATAATACATTTTACTTTAACGGAACAAATTATATCCAGATAAAAGGTACGGCAATGGGCACCAAATTTGCACCAACTTATGCGACACTTGTTATGGGATACTTGGAGCAGAAATTGTACCAAAATATCGAAGAAAATTATGGTATTGATCTAGCAAGATATATTGAGACGTCTTGGTTTCGTTTTCTTGACGACTGTTTCATTATATGGACGGAAACAGCAGATCTCTTAGAAGAATTCACTACAGTCCTAATAATCTTCGTCCGAGTGTCAAATTCACCCGGGAGACTAACAAAGAGAAAATTCCATTTCTTGATATTCTCGTGAAAGTTACAAACGGAATTATCTCAACAAACATATACTACAAGGAGACAGATACACATCAATATTATCAATATTTAAACTTTAAATCCTGTCATCCAACACATACGAAAAGAAACATTCCGTTTTGTCTAGCCCGGAAAATATGTACCGTTGTTAGCAATATCGACGAGCGCGACGAAAAACTGGCCGAATTATCACATTTCCTGATAAAACAAAGATATCCAAGAATTTTGATAGAAAATGTATTGGAAAGAGCTAAATCTATCCCAATAGCAGAACTCCGAACAGCGCGCGATGTTGAAAGACAAGATGACAGAATACCCTTTGTTGTTACACACAACCCGTGTAATACTAACATTTTCGAAGTTGCGCAAATAAATCTGCCAATAA
This sequence comes from Modiolus philippinarum, assembly GCA_002080025.1. Taxonomy (NCBI): domain Eukaryota; kingdom Metazoa; phylum Mollusca; class Bivalvia; order Mytilida; family Modiolidae; genus Modiolus; species Modiolus philippinarum. The sequence goes on from MJUU01044893.1 coordinate 35,465, forward strand.
TAGCACAAGATGCAAAACTAAAGGAGCTCATAAATAAAGGAAAGTTATTATCAAGTAAGCCGCAGCCACCAAATCTAAAACGCTTACTGACTCGTGCAAAATTCGATCGTGATCAATTTCGATCAGTCTTTTCGGTTTCTAAATGTAATGACAGTTAATGTGGAACCGAACTCTTAACCAAAGACGGAACAAGGATTTTTCCAAATGAAAATATGAACTGCAAAAGTGGAAACTTGATTTATTGTATACAATGCTGTTACGGCACATATTGTCGCCCCTGCACATATTGTCGCCGGCGAC
>MJUU01044894.1:0-21289 GCA_002080025.1 Modiolus philippinarum
TCTTAGAAAATGCTTAACAACAAGATGACAACCTTTGTCGGATCATTTTTGTCCTTTGATTCATCGTATGTTGACGGTCCAAATCCAGTTAATTTTGGTATCAATGTAAATGGCAATAGTATGTTTCTTGCAGCTAGGCGTCGATGGACAATCTGCAAAAAGTGAGAAAGTCACTATTATTTTTCAGGGTTATTCATCTACTCTTCAACTGAACTAGAATTAAACGGAAACTATATATTTTATTTTCAATCAAATGAATGGTTTTTATTATTTCTGATCATCGATTTACACTAATTTCATTGATGGCAAAATTATTGATGTTCATAAAGGAGAATTAAATTCAGACTATGAAATACATGTTCATCCCTAACAAATAATATTAGATATTGCAAGAACAGCAGCTAAATTTACATTATTTCAAGATTTCCATTTTAATACTCGTTTAATAATACAAAAAAACCTAAGTTGCATAAAAGCAGGAAATTTTGTTATTCTGTACACGTGTTTCAAGGAGTTACTTCTCACCAGCAGCATTAAAATCTAATAATGTGGAAAGCCATAATCCAAAAGTAGTTCCAAAAGAAGTACTCATTTCCAAAAATATCGAACTAGGAAGCCAAACCAAGGACATCTACCGAGTGCAATTCACGGAATGAAGCCTCAGTATTTCAAGTGGTTATAATTTTGATAAAAACAGTAAATTTATATAAAACACAAGGTAAAATTTTCATGTCTAAATAGTCACCTCTTATACAAATTATTATAAAGCACGGTATTAACATTTGATAAAAGAGGATTTCTTTTCAGTTTATGTTTTTATTTGGAGTTAATAACAACATGTGCTACACGTAGCCATATATCCCCGCCGTAACAGCAATTTGAAAACAATCATATTTATGGTCAATTAAAATGTAAGAAGGGCTAAACTCCTACACAAACATTTGACCAGGACTCGTCTTCGAACTCGCTTGAAGTATTCTTGGACTAAAGCTACTGTGTACACATTATCAAAATCCAATGAGAAATAAATTTGCTAGAACGCTTACAAGTATATTTTGTCAATATTCAAAGTCAAAAAGGGACATAACTCCTACAAAAATACTCAAATAGGACTGATCTCGGAACCTGCTCGAGTCATGCTAGAACCTAAGCTACTGTGTAAATGTATCCAAATCCAATGAGAAATAAATTTTCTAAAGCGCTTACAAGGATATTTTGTCAATTTTCTAAGTTAATAAGGGGCATAACTCCTAGAAAAATTCGTAAAGGTTCCAAGGTACCTAATGTCTCGCCCGCTTAGTACATTGTCGTTATAATTTGTCCTAAATTTAGATCAGGTTGCTAGGTAGAATTCCATAAAATAACTGGTCATTGAGACCTTCAGGAAATATACCAAAATAGGAATCAAATATTTAATCAAAGTAAAGTTGCTAAGTAGGATTCCAAAAATAACTGTTTTTTTTTAGAGTTTCATGAACTTACCACAACTGGAATCAAAGATTTTTGCAAGTTTTCTATTCAAAATGATTAGTAATACTGTGAGGAATTGACAAAAAAAATGGTTGCTAGGTAAAATTCCAAAAAATAATAGGTCTTTGTGAGATTCAGGAAATTTAGCGAAATTAGAATCAAAGATTTTTGCAATTTGACCTTTGAAAATGATAAGTATAACTGGAAGGATCTAAAAAAGTTATAGCTGCTAGGTAGAATTCAAAAAAAAATTAGCAGGTCTTTGAGAGTTTCAGGAATGTAAACGGAAATTGGAATTTTATTATAATAAATGTTTGTTTGATTCAAATTTATTCAAAAAGCTTTGTTGCTAAAAGAATTTCAAAAAATTGCTTGTCTTGGAGAATTTCAGGAAATTTACTAAAGTTGGAACTATGTTTTTTGATTCTTAAGTCTTCAAAATTATGTTTGGTATAAATAATTGCAAAAATTTATAACTGGATGCAAAAATTTCAAAAACTATTTGTCTTTGACTTTCGTCGCGGGCGAGACAAAATTACTCGAATAGGACTCATCTTGGAACTCGCTTGAGGTATTCTAAAATTGAGGCTGCTGTGTAAAATACTATCGAAATCCATCGAGAAATAAATTTTCTAGAGCGCTTACAAGCATATTTTGTCAATTTTCAAAGTTAAAAGGGGGCATTAGTCTTACAAAAATATTTGTAAGAGTAATGCCCCCTTTTAACTCGCTTGAAAATCTTTGAATTTAAGCCACTGTATAAATATTATTCAAATTGAATGAAAAATAAATTTACTAGAGCGCTTACAAGGCGGACGGATGGACGGAAGGACGCCTGGCATTACAATATCCCCGCGTCGCGTTACGCCGGGGATAAAAATAATAAACAGCAGAAAACCCTTATTTCATATCGAGACAAAATAATCAAATGGATATTTTAAACAATATTCTGTTAAATTAATAAGTTAAATTGTGATTTTGACAACATCTAACAGTAGGGTAAAACCGATTTATGGATACCCAACATTGTGTTTAGCATGTAGGAATGTAAACTGACAGTAACTAAAGAACCAATATTTATTAACTTGAAAATTGTAATAAAAAGATAAAACTTAATGACACAGTCAGCATAATAATGATAATAACATTGTGTTTAGCAATGACTATTGCAAAATAGAGGTCAAGGATTCCAAAAATAACTGGTTTTTTAGAGTTTCATGAACTTACCAAAACTGGAATCAAAGATTTTTGCAAGTTTTCTATTCAAAATAATTAGTAATACTGTGAGGAATTCACACAAAATGGTTGCTAGGTAGAATTCCAAAAAATAATAGGTCTTTGAGAGCATCAGGAAATTTAGCGAAATTAGAATCAAAGATTTTTGCAATTTGAGTTTTGAAAATGATCATTATAACTGTAAGGAATTGAAAAAGATATGGTCGCTAGGTAGAATTAAAACAATAACAGGTCTTTGAGAGAAAAGGAAATTTACCAAATTAAGAATCAAAGATTTTTGCAGTTTGACCTTTGAAAATGATAATTATAACTGGAAGGATCTAAATAAGTTATAGTTGCTAGGTAAAATTCAAAAAAAAAAAAAAATAGCAGGTCTTTGAGAGTTTCAGGAATGTAAACGGAAATTGGAATTTTATTATAAAAAATGTTTGTTCGATGAAATTTATTCAAAAAGCTTTGTTGCTAAAAGAATTTTAAAAAAAATTGCTTGTCTTGAGAGTTTCAGGAAATTTACTAAAGTTGGAACTATGTTTTTTTTAATTCGTAAGTCTTCAAAATTATGTTTGGTATAAAAGAATTGCAAAAATTTATAATTGGATGCAAAAATTTCAAAACTATTTGTCTTTGACATTTTCTGGAAATTTACGGAAGCGGGATCAAAATTCCAATAGCCTGTTACACATTTGCCCACTTTATGCTGAGAAGTCAATTTTAAGGTTATTCTTTTCAGATTCAAAGCCTTAAATTTTACTTCTTAACAACTTACACTGTAAGTCCAATTAGAACAACTAAGTCTAAATATGGAAAAAATACAGAAAACTGAAGAAAATTTCAAATTTTTTCGGCTGGTAGTAATTTTCTGACGGTCACCGTCATCTAACTATTGACCACTTTTTGTGAAATTCTATTAAGATTTAATAACTTAATTTGACTTATAAAAAACTTAAACCATAGGGTTAAAATACATTTCTTGTGCAAAAAAGTCTAAATACGGAACAAATACAGAAAAACTAAACAAAAAAATTCTAAATTTTTGAGCTGGGGGTAATTTTCTAACCATTTCCCAGCATCTGTCCAAATTTCAAATGATTCCATTCAGATTTGATGAAAATATTGATTTTTAGAAAACTTTACCCACAGAAATAAATGTTGACGACGACGCCGACGACGGAATTTTGGATCGGTATGTCTCGCCTCCGCGACTTTCGTCGCGGGCGAGACAAAATTACTCGAATAGAACTCATCTTGGAACTCGCTTGTATGGAGGGGTATTTCCGCCACCAGAGAAATTCTATGCTGTAAATTTTATCTTTTCTTTTGATTGTTTTTACTTTCCTTATCCATAGTTCTGCATTTTCTATATTCTATATTGTAGATTCTATAATATCATTTTATCATATTTTATATTCTTTCTTTCAATGTTCATATTTCATCCGCACTTCTGCAGTTTTTATATTTTATATTATTGTTTCTAAAAACTCAGTTTGTTATATTTTATGTTCTTTCTTTAAATGTTCCCATTTCTATGCTTTGTTCATTGAGTTCTAAATTCTTCTTTCACGGCATTATATCTACCGTGTTAATTTCGAAAAATTTCATGTTTTATAATTTGAAAGAGAAGTGTTCAAAGTAAGTATTCATTGTGCAACATTTTTTCGTTAACTTTTGTCTTTGTATTTTCATGCAATTTTTGTTTTCATGTACTTAAAATAAACGTGGCGGAAAAACCGCGTATGATTGAATTATGACAACAGATGGCGCGAGTGTTTCTGTGACAGCTTTTCATCCACCAGCAGATTCGTCCACGAACGGAACTTTATAGGGACATCATATTCAAAGACAATTTTTAATATGATGCAACAAAATGACATTTTTAAGACGATGAAATAAAAAAAGCCTTTCCATTTAATTGAGAGTGAAGCGGGGGAAACTCATAGGGGATCGTTCATGATTGGAAGCGATAATATACATTACCGTGAAAACACTGCTTAGTCCCAAATACGGGTTTGACGCGGGAAACACTGAAAAAAACATCTTTGATAGGGAAACAGAGTTTTTAAGAGTCTTTGTTAAATCCCCCCTCGTGAAACGGGAAAGTTGAGAAAAAATTGTGGAATTTCGGGAAAGGGCCCCCATAGTCCTAGTTTTGACCTTCTATATACAGCTTCAAAAGTTTTAAGTCTTATGGAAAATACTCCCATTCAGTAATTTATGGGAAAGGCGAGACCCACATGATTTTCGGGACCTCTGGATTTTTCATTTGTAACTTCGGAAAATCGGAGATCCCATATTTTAAGGCCACACATTCAGAATGAAAATACCCATTTGGATAACTGAATACAGGCATGTTTTTAACCACGGAAAATCACGATTTTCAGTCCAAAATAAAACGGGATTGGAAAAAAAGTTTCTTGGAAAGATAAAAAAACACAAAGTTTATCATACTTGATCATATGTACGTGAATCAGAAATGAGCAAGCAATATGGGCAGTTCATTTACACATCGTATTCTTATAAATTTTACATTTTGAAAGTTCAGTATACATGCATTAAATTTTCGAACACATTCATGCCAATAAACCTCTAGGGAAAATGGGCATTCTATGATTTTACGCATAGCGTCACGCTAGTTAGAAGTTTACAATGGGAAGGGTCATACTACAGCCTTCAGTGGTCAATTAGTAGATCTTGGATAGATTGTATCAAACTTTTTTATATTTGTTGTCCTGTTAATTTATTTGTAATATAATGAGATGGAAAATGTTCCATAATTCGCGTTTTGATCACAAAATTCCACCAATTTATTGGCATGAACAGTTCTCCGAGAGCCCGGATCTGAAGCCTGGAGCCCAGCAAGTGGAGTGCTGAGCCCTAGGTGCTGGAGCCTGGAGTCCTATTATTGGAGCCCGGAGCCCTTGTGTTGGGTCCAAATTAAAAAAAATGCAAATCCGGGACCCAGAACCCCCGTTATTCCCCAGTCAATGTAATTAGTTATTTGAACTTTCTGATTTTTGAAAAATTTTTAACAGAATATGTGCCTATTAAGAATTAAAATTATTTTCTTGAAGGGAGTTCCCTTTTGCACTGAAATCTTGTCTGTAAATGGCTTAAAAACTTTTCGGGAAAACTACGCTATTTCTTTTTTGTCAAGAGCAAATTGCTCTCAAAACTCGCCATATTCACACAGGAGAATCATAAGTGTCTCGATGCGGTTAAAGCTGGATGCGGGGTCGGCTTTGAAGTAAACGGAAAGCGGGTCGGCTTTTTTAGTGAGCAGGAAAGGGTTCATCGAAAATAAAAAAAAAATGCACGGGGAAACGGGAAATAATGTCGGAACCGCTTGTGGGTGGGGTGGTCGTGTCGTGTCACCGATTTGTTCAGTACTATGAAATGTTGTTTGGACACTCTAATGACTAGATTCACACCACAAAAAGAACCCTTTTTAGGGGTAAAGTCGGTGCAATTTAACATGCAACCACTGGGAAACTTCATACAGCCATGCCGAGCTTTCCCAGGCAAAAGGTTCGCTTTTCTATATAATCAGCGATTTCAACTGGTAATTGAAACTGCATGGTCAAGCTGGTATACATTTGTCATAAACTTTCGAGATGTCGTTTCTGCGGCAATTGTCCTTCATGCCAGCAGCTAAGAAATCTACAGCTAAGCCAGTCGAAAAGGACGCTAACTCTCCTCAAAAGACAAAAACTACCGCACAAAAGAAAGTCAAGAAACCAAGGAAGAAGTGAAGTCAAGAGCTTACATATGCAAACAAAAGTCCTTCTAAGGGCTACTAAACTTCTCAAAAAGAATATTTATAGTTGTTATATCAGCAATTTTCAAAGTCAAAAATAGCTTTTCCCTTTGTAGTGTATTTTCTCTTTCTTACTTATTCCCTTTTCCCCTTTTTTGTACTGATTTTATTTACTTATTTATTTATCTCTTCGATAATATTTTTTTCAATTGGTCCTTCTCGATATTCATATTTCATTTTCTGTTGTTTCCGGGCTCCAACACAAGGGCTCCGGGCTCGTACACTAGTGCTCCGAGCTCAAGCACTTGGGATCTAGGCTCCAACACTAGGGTTCCGAGCTCCAACAAAAGGGCACCGGGCGTTCAACATTGTACAAAATGGGAGTTTTTTTCCATCTGGCTTATAAAACTTTTGGTGCTGTATATAGGAGATCACAATGGGGGTCCTTTCCCAAAATCTCCACTTTCCCGTTTTCCGAGAGAGTGGGGGTTTATTAAAGACTCTTTAAAAATCCCGTTTCCCGATTCAAGGTGATTTTTTTCAGTGTTTCTCGCGTCACGTAAGCAATATTTGGTATATTATCGCTTCCAATCATGGACGATCCCCTTCAAGTTTTCAACGCTTCACTCTCACTTAAATGGAAAGGCTTTTTAATTTCACCGTCTTAAAAGTGTCATTTTGTTGCATCATATTAAAAATTGTATTTGAAATACACAATAATATATATGATGTCCCTATAAAGTCCCGTTCGTGGACGAATCTGCTGGTGGATGAAAAGCTGTCACAGAAACACTCGCGCCATCTGTTGTCATAATTCAATCATACGCGTTTTTTCCGCCACGTTTATTTTAAGCACATGAAAACAAAAATTGCATGAAAATACAAAGACAAAAGTTAAATATAAACGAAAGAATGTTGCACAATGAATACTTACTTTGAACACTTCTTTTTCAAATTATAAAACATGAAATTTTGCGAAATTAACACGTTAGATATAATGTCGCGAAAGAAGATTTTAGAACTTAATGAACAAAGCATGGAAATGGGAACATTTAAAGAAAGAACATAAAATATAACAAATTGAGTTTTTAGAAACAATATATAAAAACTGCAGAAGTACGGATGAAATAGGAACATTGAAAGAAAGAATATAAAATGTGATAAAATGATATTATAGAATCTACAATATAGAATATAGAAAATGCAGAACTATGGATAAGGAAAGTGAAAAGATAAAATTTACAGCATAGAATTTCTCTGGTGGTGGAAATACACCTCCATACGCTTGAGGTATTCTAGAATTGAGGCTGCTGTGTAAAATACTATCGAAATCCATCGAGAAATAAATTTTCTAGAGCACTTACAAGGATATTTTGTCAATTTTCAAAGTTAAAAGGGGGCATTACTCTTAGAAAATATATGTGAGAGTAATGCCCCCTTTTAACTCGCTTGAACATCTTTGAATTTAAGCCACTGTATAAATATTATATAAATTTAATGAAAAATAAACTTACTAGAGCGCTTACAAGGCGGACGGATGGACGGAAGGACAGGCGGACGGATGGACGGAAGGACGGACGGACGCCTGGCATTATAATATCCCCGCGTCGCGTTACGCCGGGGATAAAAATAATAAACAGCAGAAAACCCTTATTTCATATCAAGACAAAATAATCAAATGGATATTTTAAACAATATTCTATTAAATTAATAAGTTAAACTGTGATTTTGACAAACTATCATGAGAAAAAAAGTACCTTTTTTGAGGACAAATATTCCATCCCCTTAGCTATCCCTAGAATCATTTGGTAAATGCGCTCAATTAGATCATCTGTGACTTTTTCCTTTTTTCGAAGTAACCAATCTCTCAAATTTCCTTCCTCACAATACTCCAGGACCATGTATGGGCCCACTTCAGTAACAAGAGAAAGGTACACATAAGTTATTGTTGGTTTTTTACTATGAAATGATTGTATGTGTAATTATCTATAGGAGTTAATTTGATAAAATGCTGGTAAAAATATACATATTTAGATGCCACAATTTTAAACAAACAAGAATGTGCACTAGGCATTACGTGAGTGATATGAATGCTCCAATCCTTTAACTCATAAAACAACGTTAAAACCCCCTTTGGATAAATTTTCAAAAGGGAATTTTAAGAATTCGATTACTTTTTTTCAAAGTCATCTCGGTTACATAGGAAAACAACACCAAATAACACAACAAACAAGTGTTTATGTCAAAATACCCAATGTCAACTGATGTCAATATACAACCGAGTCATGATGAAAGGGAGACTTCAAAAATCAAAAATCCTAAATCACAGCAATTCATATCCAACACGAATTGGGACAGCATTACAAGGACAAAAAAATATACAAAAATGAACACGAACACCACAAAACTAAATCACTAGCAGTGTGAACCCATACAAAAACGGAAAATACATCAAATATAACATTACCCAGTATGATTCAACGCAAAAAAAATATTTTTGCATTCAAGATAGAATAATTATTATTTTTGTAAAGCAATATAACAGTTCCTTAAGAAAGCAGCCAAAAGTAAGCATGTAATAAATTTCCATATTGCACCAATGCAATATGACTTAAATTTCATGACGTTATTGACAGCAAAAATCGCCTTATTAGCAGGAGTTTTAGCTTTGCTTTTCCAAAAAATAGAGTATTTCATGAATATTGGGAATTATTATGCTTCCTGTAAGAAACTGCATTAATGGTGTCTAATGTACTATTTTGGCATAGTATACCAACAGCCATGTACTATGCCTATCACGTGATTTGGAAGGCGGAGCTACAATATAGTAAATCAAATAGTGATGAAAATCTTACTTGTAGGATTCTACTGTCATAGAAATCAATCTAATTTTGGTAATATTTCTAATAAGATAAAGTTTTTATCCCCTTCGTGCCCATTTATTTTAATTATCTCTTCATTTTATATCATGACGTAAATGAATTCTTGAGATCTGCCAAAAAAGGTTGTTTTTATCAAATTTCCGTGATATTAAGCAACTATTTGAATATACATTAGTGAAGGAAAGATAACAGTAAACACTTACAATGGCCGAACATTACAATCACATGCCACAATCCACTAGAGAACTGCACAACAAAAACATAAAATGACAAAGGACAATAGACATAGACAATGATAGGAACTCGGCACTAGCAACATCTAACAGTAGGGTAAAACCGATTTATGGATACCCAACATTGTGTTTAGCATGTAGGAATGTAAACTGACAGTAACTAAAGAACCAATATTTATTAACTTGAAAATTGTAATAAAAAGATAAAACTTAATGACACAGTCAGCATAATAATGATAATAACATTGTGTTTAGCAATGACTATTGCAAAATAGAGGTCAAGGTTGAATACATATAGTGCACTCCCCTACGGGTCGTGCACTATGGTCTTAAAGCTGACCACTCCTTTGGCATAGTCATTGCTAAACACAATGCTATTATCATATTATCCCTCAGTATCAACTCATAAGATCACAATCCTTTAGAAGTATGCGTGATCATGTCGTTATAAAATAAGTTACTGAGTCTGGGAATTCTAAGGCCATAGATAAAAACAATGCAAATATCAAACGACTGTACAATTTTCAAATAATATAAACTTACGGTGATAATTATCTGTTACTGCTCCGACAAAATTGATAACATTTGGATGTTTTCCAACTTGTGTGGCGAAAAAATTAATCTTAGCTGTCATTAAAAGCTTGTTATCTTCGCTAAATCCAACTGAAAAGAATTACTGATAGTCATTTGAGTTCAGTAAAAATATGCGTGCAAGTAGATAAAAAATTCTTATATTTTAACTAATCGGAGATTGTGATTGTCGCAAAATATTCAACGAATAACTTAAATACCGAAGTAACTGTGAATTTGTTTTCTGCATATGCGCATTTCGGCAAGTTATGTCCCGTCTGTACAGATAAAATCTAAACGTTTTGAAGACCATTAACTCAAAGATATTCAAAAAATGATAGAGAACAAATAAACAATATGCTCTAATCAAACAACGCAGTAATTCGCGAACACTCGAAGCGCATAAGTAAATAACACTGTTTTCAATCATGGGTGGAATATTTGCAATAGTCAAAATCTAGGTTCAGTAGATAAATTTTCACAAAAAAATAAAGATCAAAATTGAGCTATATTTTATGAAAAATACAAGGCAAACATCACAAAAGTACATGATAAGATTAAGCAAATGGCACAACACTTATATTTTATGACCATTGTTTTGATGTAAATCTACGGAAATGCTTTATTACCAACTACATTGACAACGTCTATTGTAACACCATTTCATAGTGTGACTCTTTGCAAAATAATATCACATAACGTAAATTTTCACTTTTACCGTATTTTACTAGAAAGTTGCAATATTTCACTAATACCTATTTAACAAATCTACAATATAACACATTTGGATTACTACATATGGAAAAAAATAATTTCAGGAAAACAAGCAAACAGTCCCTTTATTGGTGATTTTCATATTGTAGTAATTAACATCTTATAGCGACCTTGTTTTGTATTTTTTTCAAAACTGCATCCGAACTGTCAAGAAAAGAGAAATAATATGCTACGTTTGTCCTTTAATTTAATTCACACTGCAGTATACAGTTGACCTGAATATTTGTCCTGAAGTAATGAGAATGATGGAGGGTTCCATTGTACAAGTCAAACGGCCGATTGCAATAGAACTTTTGACAATTCCCATTACCAAAGGACAAATATTCAGGTCTTTTGCATTTGAATTTAAAAGAAGTTTATGCCGCTAGCGGAGCAGGACATGCTTACCCTTCCGGAGCACCTGATGTCACTCCCGGTTTTCATGGGAGTTCACACTATGAGTGCCTTAGTTCTTAATGTTATCTTTTTATTTCCGTGCATTGTAGCTGTCTCACGTCCTTGTTTTGTCTTTGTTTTTATCTGTTACCGTTTCTGCCATGTCTTTGGACTTCGAGTTTTGTAGTCATCGCTTCCCTTGTTCCTTCGGTATTCTACTGCCGTTGTTTTATGCTAATGATCATGCGGCTTTGTAGTTTGATATTTACTCTATACATCTCTCTTCCAACTTATCTGATCAATTTAAGATAAGTTGAACTCTATGACGTGAAAGAAATGAATGTCATAATCACAGTTAATTCGCCGTTCTAGAAACTAAGGAATTTGTGGGTATTGTGATTGAATTTGAAATTTTGGTGTACGAACAATCGATTTTCGACCAATGACGATACGTTATTTACGTTCTTGACAAATCAACGTGTTTTGGTGTACGCTCTACCCACAATGCTTTACTTTCTGAAACGGCTAATTAGAATTCTGCAGATAACCATTTCGACAACTTATGTCTCTTTAGTGCAGACAAAATGAATGTGGAAGAGCAAACAACAGACAAAATTTTGATATGATATTTTCAAAATTGGTAAGCTCAATGTTACAATAATCAGTCAAATATCTTAACTCTCTCAAATGTTGGAAAAAATCTTCAAGTAGTCCAAGTGTTAGTCTTAAAAAGCCACAGAATACAATTAATTACAGACAAGTATATATTTGATTTCATTAAAGGTCATTGGAATGATAAAAAATAATCCAATCAAAATGTATGGATTAAAGTAAGGTCAGTGCAATAGAGTAATCAAGGAGACTTTTGAACAGTGCAATAGTACTTAGCAGTGCAATTGATCGCCTTGTTCTGAATAAATTTTGAAAATAGTGAAAATATGTATTAATTTAATAAAAAAGGTAAAACCCTTATAGATTTTTTAATTAGGTTATAAAATAATTTAATAGACCTTAATTACTGTAAATAAAAATTGCCGCAGAAGTTAATGTTGACCATTAATGTCAGTGCAGATGGAATCAAGAAAAGTGAAATCATAATTTAGAGGTAAGTAAGACTATTGAAGACTATAATTGTTTCACGTCAGATCCATACTCAAATCGTACAACGCTTTCATTGTTTTTATCAATCTTTTAATAAAAAAGAGATATAATTTTTTATTCTATAAATTTCTATTATTGAAAATATCATCTTTCTCAATGAATTTCGGTAAACGTGAACTATATATATATCAAACAAACACCCTGAAATATTGGTCAAAGTGTATTTCTTTTTTAGATGACTGTTAATGAACATAATGGAGAAAATCGGTTTTTAGAGCAAAATAATAAAATCATTTAGTGTTTTTTAGCATACAGATATTCATCTTCATACCTTACAATTGCTAAATCACGATACGATCTATGAATGTTAACTGAAGAGTCTTTAGAAAGCAAAGGAATCTGGCGTGAGAAGAATTTGAGGATTAAAGAGATACACATTTTCGCTGATACTATGTATCACAGCACATAACTTTTTGATTGACGGTTCGGTTCTTACTTATTTTACAGCTTTTGAAAGGAATAATTAAAATATTCAGAATGAACAGACCATGCACTTGCAATAAATAATCTAGTTTAAACAATTCATTAGGGGGGATGTACTTTACCTTGGAGAGTTTTTGCAACTACAGCGGTCATGTCATTTTGCTTTGTATCATATCTTGCTTTAAAGATGTCTGCAAATCTACCACTGTTTATTTTCTCCTCCAGTATAATTTTCCCATGAGGTATTATCCATGTAGGTGTGCTGTCAAATTTCATACCCCCATATAAATAGATATCGTCCATACCAGTTTCTGCCTCGTAGGTCTTGTTCTAAAAGATATGAATTGACATATAAATAAAATACATAAAAATCAGAGCATATATTATAGAAAATAAAATATTGAATTAATCAAAAACAAAATATGAATATTCTAGTGTGGCTGATGAGGAATTAATTTCCGAAATGGCCATACAGCTCATTAAAATAATTGCAGCTGTAGTTTTCATATGTTTTCATATGTGTTATGGTCTCATGTTCATTTACTCCATATCCTTTCGTAAAAAATGTAAAAGACGTTTTACCAGTATCAGTTTCATCAAAGTAACAGGCAGTCAGCCCTGTTATGAAGTAGTTTAATATACTTACATTGAACACCTTCAAATTATCTAACTGATCTATATTTCGTAGGTTTTGTTGGTATTTCTGTTGTGGTCGTTTTGGCTCACATATCCATCGTTTCCTCCATAGTACCAATATTATAATGATTATCAGGAGAATAAATGACACTACAAAAGAAAAACATGCTTTATTTATGTTCGATAGTTTAAAAAGTTAAAGGCTCTCTATATTTTTCAGTTATGGTGTACTTGTGCGTGAGAGAATATCTCATATGGATATACTATTGATACTTTCAAATTTTGGCAATTATTTTTGTAATTTTCGAAATGTAATCCAGACCACCTGTTTTAGTGCCCACATCTCACTATTTTATAACGCCAAGTTTTCTTACATTCGCCTTGATGAGTGCCTTGTGTTTGTCTATATGTTGTAGTTGTCCACTAGCTTAAGACACTAGTGCTTTTGTCGGGCAAAGGATGACAGTGATTGTAAGAGCACTTTGCCAGTTTAATTGATGTTTCTTGACAATCCCGCACCCCATGACCAAGAAAGACATGAATGTAGCGTTGCTCGACAATTAGCAAAGAATTCCGCTTAAACCGGTGCTAGGGGCCGTCTTGAACTTACTATGAGGTATGAGCAAAGCTCATTGTTAAGGCCTCATGGTGACTTCAAGATAAAGAACAACAATAAAAGCGTTGTTCCTTTGCTTCTTTTTTACCATGTATTTGTAGAGACTTTGTCTCATGCGCATTTATTCCATATCCTTTTATTCACCATATGAGATCGGGTTTGCTTTTTATCATCAATCCGATCCAACTACTCTAACGTAACACCGGTGTTTCTGTATGGATATTTCGGAGTTTCTGCATATGGCCATTTCGAGAACTTAAGTCTCTTCAGTGCAGATCAAATCAAATCATTTGGAAATCCTTAATCCGAAAAATGTTTAAAAGCTGATAGAAAAACTGAGAAAAACTTTACTATACTATTTGTGTTCTGCCTTTTATTTAGATAAAGAAATCGTATTTACTCTTGCAATTTTAGCTGAAGTAAAAGAAGTGCATTCATCACAGAGACATGCATATTACAGACATTATATGTTTTGAAATTGATATACGTTGTTGTTTAGTAGCATGTAGATATATAAACAAAACTGGCGATTGAAAATTTTAATTTATAAAGAAACTAACCCTTTACAATAGGGGTGGGGGCGGAAACCACCAGCAGTGGCGCGTCAATTATATTTAAAAATAAAGAAAATACAAATAACAAAAAAATTATGAAACATAAATATTCAAGATAAACAATTAACAATAAGTCATAGCCATTACACTAAAACACATCTCTTTTTAAATGTAAAAAAACATTCGATATAGCTATTTGATAAAACATATTAAAATATAGCAAGAAATAAACATTAGTCAATCCATAATTTCGCACCTTGCCTTAAAACATCAGTCTTTAAATGTAAAATCTACAATGGAATCGTAAAAACAAGCTTAAAAATATATGCTATATCACCATTTTGCGGTACCTGACAGTTCAGTGAAATATACAAAATAATACGTTTGAAATATGAAAGATGTTTTTTCAATTGAAAGTAGAAATGGGTTCAAATCCTAATTCCAATAAAAAATCGTTTTGTGCTCGCAATAACTGAAGACTTTTTTTAAAAAGTCTCCGAATTCAATAGTTTAAATGCTAACGTCCATCCAAAACTGAGATTGACAGCAAATTTCCGTTTCAAATCGATATGAGAGATACGTTTCTACTCTCCAGTGACAGGATGATTGGTTAAAATTCAACTATAATGTTAAAGTTTGTTTGCCGTCACCCTACTTCATCGTTGTGACATAAAACCTCGCGTTTTAAATTTTAATATTTTTCACTATCTGTAGTGCAGAACGTCTTTTCTTCCGTTGATGATGGAAAACCCGAAAACCGATTTTATCGAACCATGCAATATCTAAATTTTACAAAATTTTGTTTAAAACTGAGGAGTATCTCCCTCGTGCATAGCTCTGTCCTCAGCTGCCCTTTGGCTTTTCTATTTAGATCCTTTTGGTTATTTGTTCTCTATCAGCTTTTACACGTTTTTGGTGATTGGACTTCCAAATGTTTTGGTTTAATCTGCACTGATGAGACATAAGTTGTCGAAATGCGCATATGCAGAAAATAAATTAACAGTAACTTTGGTATTTTGTTATTTATTACCACTGGGTCGATGCCTCTGCTGGTGGACTGGTAGTCCCCGAAGGTATTCACCAACCCAGTAGTCAGTACCTCGGTGCTAACCCGAAAACCGATTTTATTGAACCATGCAATATCTAAATTTTACAAAATTTTGTTTAAAACTGAGGAGTATCTCCCTCATGCATAGCTCTGTCCTCAGCTGCACTTTGGCTTTTCTATTTAGATCCTTTTGGTTATTTGTTCTCTATCAGCTTTTACACGTTTTTGGTGATTGGACTTCCAAATGTTTTGGTTTAATCTGCACAGATGAGACATAAGTTGTCGAAATGCGCATATGCAGAAAATAAATTAACAGTAACTTCGGTTTTTTGTTATTTACAGTGGAAGGCGACCCATGTTAGATAGATGCACGCGATCTCATCTTCCATGGGTAAATGACCAGCCATAGGCGTTCTTTTTTGTGTTACAACAATCGTAACCATGACTTAATGACGAAATACAGATGTTACTGTTTAGTTTCTGTATTTTCTGCATATACGCATTTGGACAACTTATGTCTCATAAAAGAGGTGACGACAAAATGTAAGGTACCCTCAAATTGCGACGACGTTACTCGCACTGTATGGTTTTCTCGATGTTTCTAGCCGTATTTTACAGAAGAAATAGGTACTTGCATTCGATAAAAATTAAAGATCGGGATATTTTTCTCTTGTGTAAGAGATTCTACGTCTTTTCCTTTCGTTTCGCTACGCTCAACTCAAAAAGACGAAATTTCTTACACTTGTCAAAGATATCCCGATCTTTAATCTGATCTCATGCAAGATCCTATTTTTCTGACTCCATGCATTTGTGGCATCAATATTTCAATTTCTATTAAAAGTGCGACAAATAATCTGGCTTGACAATTATAAATCATTTGAGAACTATTTTGAATTTCCATTAACATTTTCATATTTCCATAAAATACATATGAAAGAGTAATGTACAAATTTTTTTTCCCACTTTGGAACTTTGTCACACATCTAACATGTTTACAATTTAAAAGTACATTACCTCCACCGACGGCTCCGCCAATAGCTGCTGCACTTGACTTGCCTGCAGGACGTGCATCTGTAAATTAAAATAAAATATATCGAATAACACAAATGAAAAGTACCCTTTTTGATGAATTTAGAATGCAATAAAGTAAGTGAGAATCGAACCGTCAATCAAAAGAACGAACAATCCATGGACAAAGGCAATATCAGGCACACTAAGAAACAAGGACACCTTAAATAAATAAGCCTTGAAAAGGGGCAATGTTTAACAATTTTACTTTTTGACTTTTATATGGCACATTCTCTCACAAGACAATTAAAGGATATGGAGTAAATACACATGAGACAAAGTCTCTACAAATACATGGTAAAAACACAGTAACAGTTAGTGTCACTAACATTATATATAGCATCACTACATTTGTATAAACACTAGTTATTGTCTGTGGGTCTTAATTTCATCTAAAAACATAGCTGTGACACCTATTGCACATGCCATGAGTGTGCAGGAACATAACAAATCACATATATTGTAAGAAGATAATCTTTCGTCAATAAACCATTCCAAATCACATAAAACGCATGGTTTAGTTATTTGTTACCACTGGGTCGATGCCTTTGCTGGTGGACTATTAGTCCCTGAGGGTATTCACAAGCCCAGTAGTCAGTACTTCGGTGCTGACCTGAAAGCCGATTTTATTTCGAACAATGCAATATCTATATTTTTATAAATTTTGTTGAAAACTAAGGAGTATCTCCCTCACGCAAAGCTCTGTCCTTAGCTTATTTTGGCTCTACATTTAGATCATTTTGAGTATTTGTTCTCTATCGTTTTTTTTAAGATATTTGATTTTATGGTCATCCAAACGTTTAGATTTTATCTGCACTGAAGAGACATAAGTTGTCGAAATGCGCATATGCAGAAAATAAATTCACAGAAACTTCGGTATTTAGTTATATGGTACAATTTTGAAAAAGCAAGTTCATGGGGTCATATAGGAATTTACAAGTCTATTTAGCTAGCATTCGAAATATATGACAAATCTTAAACTAACAAAACAATGTCATTTAGTCCAATATGATTGTATCATTTGAAATGACTGCGAAGAATCCAATTGTGAAATAAGAAAACTTTCATTTGATAAAAAACTCTTTACGTAGGTCACATATTTAAATTTCTGAAATGTAAAAAAATAAAAATAAAAAGAGATACAGAAAACTGGTCAGAAGGCATAAAAATATAGAAAAGTATTACAGCGAAAAATAGAGTTACATTGGCCTAGTGGGCCACGGATACCCCCGCCCCCGCCTCTTCCTGCATTTTCTTTTACATGTAAAAAAGGAATTATTGGGAAAAAAAAATAAAAAGTGCACATCTATAATATGTAATTAAGGTCTTGCATAAGTTTCATGAATTTCTGATTAATGGTCAAGCAGGAGTAGTGGATACCAGGTATTCACCATATGATTTGCATCGAGATAAAAGAGCTAAAACTACAAAGTCCAAAACATGTCAAAAATCTCAAAAAAAAGAATTATTGTAAAACAAAAAACGTAGTGCACATCTACAATATATACTCAAGCTCCTGCATAAGTTTCATGAAATTTGAATGAGTGGTCAGGGAGGAATAGTGGATACAAGGTAGTCACCATATGGTTTGCATTAGGCTAAATTGACAAAGTCCAAAACACTCCAAAAATCTGGTAAAAAGGAATTTGGGGAATATAAAAGTGAAGTGCACATCTACAATATGCAATATAGCTCCTGCATAAATTTCATGAAATTCCAATCAGTGGTTTAGGAGGAGTTATGGATACAAAAAAGACGGACTTGGTGGACGGGCGGATACATCGGCAAACGGAAGGACGGACTAGTAGTATAGTGAGTTGATTGATTGTGCATGTGTTTTAAAAGAAAGAATGAATACCATTCGCAAATAAAATCAACAAAGCGATATCCACGATTTATGAAAGAAATGTTCAATATTCAGGCAGGCAAAAAATAACAAAAATACAACATTATAACATAGACAATTTGGTAAATATTCAATAAAATATATAATATGAACTTTATATCATTTCATGAAGATAAATTTTATGGAAAGTTTCATATGCAGCAGTAATATTTATTGCTTCTTTTATGTTTTCGTATTTCGATACAAATATGTATCCAGCAAAGTTTGACGAATTAACTCCAAAACATTACATTAAGATTTGTTTTGAGTTTTGAACCAATATAACCGATATAATAATGAACAAGCAAACGTTTATTGGTCAATAGTTAATCAGTACATTCGAAATTTAAAAACAAAAATGTCTAAAGAGTATGGTTATTGTTGACACCCTTGTTGTTGCTGGTACAATCATGTATTTTAATTCAGTTAAAATTCAAAAATCTGATGGCACATGAGTGAAATGAATTTTCATTTTTTGTTGATTTTCTACTGTAGTTTTAAACATTTGTAAGAAATATACCCAGTTGTTTTTATTTAGTAATTGAACATAAAATATACTACAGGTGAAGTTTTAGATTATTGACACGAACAATCTCTATTAATCTATATTAAAGCTGATTCGGCTTAGCATTTGAAAACAAACTACCTATCTTGCTAGCTATGTTTGGTTCATTTTTTTTGTTTGCCTATGATTGTGTATAGCTTTGAATAACAAAATGATTGTGTATTGCTTTGAATAACAAACTCAGCTGTCCAATCAGAAACCATATTTAAATGATTTTGGTCAGTCAAGCTTGAGAGTCACACCTCCATGTGAATTATAGACTATTCCATATATAAAGACAGAAACAAAAGACAACAATATTTGTATGCATATTTTGCTTCTTGGAAATATGTGTTTTTCTTAGCTTGCAAACAAGTGAAATGTATGGATCTAAGAACTTTATTCCCATTATATCTATCATATCTTTTGCAAATGTCAGAAATCAATGGTGGCAACTAAACTTTAAAATAGTCAAGATCACTGAATCATGAACCAAAACAATTTGTAAACAGTAATATCACTACAGACCAGGAGAGGCAAATTATATCTAGTCATTTAGAAGCTTTAGAAACCAAATATGAAAACATAATTCCAAATAAAAACTGCATAAAAGTGTGACTAACAGACAGAGAAACAATACATAATAGTTTTATGTAAAGTCAGTATGTAAATATAACAAACAAACCCAAGCTCTTTTTCACTTTTTAATCATTAACTTAGAATTATACTTTTTCACCTAGACATAAATCAGTCAATCAAACTAAGAAATGGACTATAATCTCTTCATCAAGGTGTGAATTTTGCCTTTGGCATGTTGGACATTTAACTACATGGATGAATACACATTCTCGGGCTGATGTAATTTAAGGAAAAAAGATTGCAAACTTTGATCCTACAAGGTAACCTGAATTAGCTGTAATTATGATATGTTTAAGTCTTCCTAGCCAACAGTTGTGTGAAATTTACAGCTTTTTTATTGTGCAATCACATTTAATATCGTGTGCATTAGAGGACCAAAACCATGTCAAAACTTTCCCTTTTTGAAATATTTTTACATAGAATGTACTACAACAGGGGAGATAACTCACAATATGTTTACTTGCCGTAATAAACATAACGACATACACTTGCAAAAACACAAGGCAAATTCTTGTTGCTGATGGATTTACTTATGAATAGATATTAAGACAAGACCAAAATTTCTGAAAATAAAATTTCATACCACCCTTATTGTAAAATATTTGATTTCGATTTGTTTTAAAATTTAAACATTCATCCATTCAGCACTAAACTGATATCTATCGCACCGGACGTTTTGTTTTTCAGAAGCAAGTGAAACCAGACTTACTTCAGACAATAAGCAAAACCGGACAATAGTCGTATCTGGGATCCGTTATATTTTTACGTGTCCTTAAACAGTTATATTTTACCACCATGTAGATCTCGTTAAAGGGGAAACTGGTCGGAGATATTTCTTTATCAAATTTTGTGTAAAAATCAAGTAAGTAATCAATGGTAATTTCAAGATGAAGAATAACAATAATGACGTTCCATCCCTTAATTCTAACATGTACTTGTGGAAACTTGTCTCATATGCATTTACTCCATATCCCTTCATTGTTCATGTATGTATTGAGCACTGTCGATATTTATTGCACATTGACGACCTTTTTCATAAATAAACAAAGTAGTTCTATTTTCCATTTTCTTTTTTCCATATTGAGGTGTCTGCAGGGTATTATTTTCCTATTATAGAATTTTGTGAAATTTTCTGTGTAGAAACATAATTGAATTATTGTTCAAAATATGAAATATAATTTGGGGTCACCGTGCATTTAAGCGCACAAAAATGAAATAACAAATTTTAGGATTTCACATAGAAATGATAGGAAAAATGACTATATGAGGGGATAGCTTAAAAAATCTATTATAGATTTTGTTCATACCTTGCATGTGTTTTGACATCATTATATAGTTTGCGCATAAAAAATAAAAATTAGGGGTCACCATTGAAATAAGAGAGATAAATTGTTTTTTATATATATATATATATATATATATAT
>MJUU01044894.1:21350-54955 GCA_002080025.1 Modiolus philippinarum
ATATATATATATATATATATATATATATATATAAAAACTACCCTACAGCTATCTAAATGACCGATTTTGTGTAATGTCTTTATCTTGTTATCTCAGTTCATACCCTAATGTTAGAAGAATCGAGCATTCTAAAGTATTTCGTAGATTGTTCTAAGCATTCTACCGCCAAATTGAAACAAAACGGAACAGTTCTCTGATATTGTCCGTAACTGGTGTAGACTGACACATAAAAAGGGTATATATATTAAAAGAGTCTGAAAAATTGTTCAAAGATGTCTTCTTAGGCTTGATATTTTGTCAAATTCAAGATATCGGGTTCGAACTTCAAGACTCGAACTTGATACATGTATAAACTACCAGAGATAGACGGGCATTTAAAATATAAAAATCAATATCTGAAAGCAAAAAAGGTTAAGGAAAAGTATTGATTTTAAAAGTCTGGAAAACAAGTGTCTGACTGACGAACTGGCAGATTGAAAAATCCATAATCCCATTCGCTGATAGCGTTTAGAAACCAAAAGCATTGTCACAAGTAGCAAAATAGTAATGGTGCATTACATGATACCCCGTCACGTTTTATAAAATGTCAAAGTTAAAAGGGGCATTACTCCAGAACTATGTGTACCACTGAACCTAAAATTATACTTGGCCTGTATTTTGTGGTAAACAATTTACATACCAAGTTTGAAGACCTTGTGTTATTTCGTTCACTAGTTATCAGTCGGAAACCCTAAAATTTGCAAAATTTCAAAGTTTCCAGGGGCATAACTCGAAAACCCCTTGGACCTCTGAACCCGAAATCGAACTTGAACTGAGTTTTGTGGTAAACAACTTGCATGCCAAGTTTGAAGACCTTGTGTTATTTCGTTCACAAGTTATCAGTCGGAAACCTTCGGGGGACGGACGGACGGACAGACGGACAGACAGGCGGACGGACGGACACACAACTGAGGGTATCACATAATACCTCGCCACTTCGTGTGGCGGGGTATAACAATTCAATAAGAAAAATTTTGGGAAATCATACTGTATAGGTGGCGAGTAGGTCTATATGCAGATTTTGCACGCAAATATATCCAACACAATTCAACTGCACTTAGCAATCGCAATTAATCTGATACATTAAGCTTCTATGTTCATTTTCGATGCATCATATTTTTTCTTAATTCTGAATTGGAAGAGAGACATTGATGCATAAAATCCTATGTTAAGATTCGCCACCTGTAAGCTATTTTTTATATTTTTATACAAATTATTTTGTATATGCTTTTGAACTGTGTGATTCGATTTAGAGAAGGGTAGATTAATTAACTGATTAATTAATTGAACTAACTAATTAATTCTTGTACTATTCACTTTGACTTCACATTTTCTGTTGATAAAACACCTGTAAAATATATAGGCACAAAATTGGCAAAATAGCTGTAAAATGTACACGTCAAATGCCGGAGATTAGGGATTATTACCGCTCAAAAACCTGACGTTCACTTTCACCCCTGGTGAACCTGTACACCGTGCAGTCAGGTAGCGACTACCTGTATGCAGGGTAGTGCAAAACTAAAAAAAGGCATGCAGACGAAAAGTAACTTCATTATTATATGGTGTTTGTATCATATTTATATGTGTATGGGCAATTGTAAAGGAAAACTACACCATTAACCTTTATTTCTCTCAAATATGAAAGCGCTTATGTTTTTAATAAAGAGCTACTGTACCCAAAAAATCAAGTAGGACTAAGCGTACAGTTGGTAGTGATTAAGCAGTACGCAGGGTAGGACTAATTTATTATTTTTTTTTAATCATTGTCATGCTCCCCAAATAAAAGGGACTGTACATTTTTGCACATTTTTGAAGATATTTTCATACTATTTGTTAATGGAGACATCATATTATATTCAATGGCGTTGTTTATTATATATCATTACGCTGTAAACAAGTTTGCTATTTGATGTATTCACTGTTTTCTTTTTTGTATATCAACATATATATTTGTATATCAACAGATGCAACAGGTAAGATACAGAGGGTATATTAATAATAGTGTTGCACCATCTCTTCATTTTTAAAAACACCCATATACCTTAGAAATTTGCATTTGAAAAGTTTATAGCCGATTCTCCAAAACTGTATATTTCCATCTCATTTGTACTGTATTTGCATCGGAATACCAATCGACAACATCAAAGAAAAATAAAAATGCAATATTATTTTCAGGAAATACATATGTATTTGCCATCCTCAAAAATTGAAAAATGTTTGAAGTCTGCCACATATCGTCTTAAAAAGCATTACATTCGGTAATAAGCCAAGTGCAAGTGTAAGCAGGTCCAAACTATTACCAACGTTATAATTAACTGGAAAGGATAAAGTAAGTGATAACCGTCAATCCCAAAACCAACAACCCGAGGACAATGCCAACATCGGAAAAAACAAAGAAACAGAGACACAACATGAGTACGGCACTGAAATAAAAATGAAGACACACACACACACACACACACACACACACAAAGATGAACAACACGGACCTAATAGAAAACATGGGTAAAATCAAGTGCATTGGTAGAGTAAGAATCTCCTACTTCTTATAAGGCACCCGCCGTGTTGAACATGTCAATCTGGCAGTAAAGTCAAATCCGGTAGAGGAAACAACAATTAAGCTTTAAAAGGAAATATCTGTTGTCATCTGGAAAAAAATATACACCATAGCAGTCCACGAGATGGTAATTTTGACCCGAAAACTTCTGCAGTGATGACTTCTAGTTTTGGGTAACATACTCTTGTTTAAGTAGCCTATTTGTGAGCGATCGGGCTCTATCAAAGAAGTCACTGTATCGAACACAGGCTCTTGTATAGCGAATGAGCTGGGAGATGTAAACTCCGTATGCTGTAAATCTGTTTGACAATATCTTGAGTTACAGGATGACGATCCATGGTCAGATTCGACTACTTGAACTTACTTGCCTTGTTTGTTAGTCTCTATAGACACGTTTCATCTTTTATTTGGAGGGCTGCAAAAGGGGTCATCAACAATCAAAAAGTGTCTACACTGTCTTTATATCACATGACTGAATTTGACCGCGTTGATACATTTCAGTTGGAACATCATACTATTTAGACTGATATCATGTTTAAGGTTGAACAACTTTTTTCTGGAAATACTATGGGCATTAGTTAAGTGGTCAATTATGCAATTGAAAGATTCAAAGCCTTCATTACAGTACTTGCAGACATATGTGGATGACAACTGACCTGAAATTCATAATAAGTAATAAGTAGAAAGTCGTATCGGTTGGAAGCATCGATTTTTACAAACGAAATTTCTGTAAATCATCATAGTACTTAAATTACTGAGTTTGTGTGATTGTGCATGGATATATTTTCAAGATACTGTATTCCAAGGGATGTTTTGCCGTTAAAATGAAAAGGCATTTCAAATGCCATGCCCATATATATACTCAAGTATTGGAATATCGGCTATGTTTTTCTTTTCGCACCGTCTCTAATTAAAATGTTCACATATAATAAAAGTTGCAACTCATGTGTATCTATAGATGATTTTCCTATCCAGGTCATATGGCAATAATGAGATGACTGGTTTATAGTGTTAAGTCCTTTATCTACAGACTTACATTATTCCATTGATCTTACATTGGCCCAAGTAATCAAAACAGCTCATGACAATTGTATATTAACATTTAGATTCCATTCAGGGTGAACATATACTCCTTGTAGGGCATAGCACGGTAATTTGTTTGTAAACATAGTCATACCCTGCGTACAGTCAAAATCCTTCACTGCGTACAGTCCGACTTTTAGTTAATCGCTACCTACTGTACGCTTAGTCCTACCATGGTAAAATTGCGTGCAGTGAATCTTTTGCTAATTCTCCAGCTTTAAGCAATCAAAACAACCTGCAATTCAGACATAATATGGATTGGCACTTCCGAATATCATATTGATAATCGAAGTAAAGCATAATGTCCTTTTAAACTGAAAAACTAATCAAGTTACTTTTCGTCTGCGTGCCTATTTTGGTTTGTTTTGCACTACCCTGCGTAAATTCAGTCGCTACCTTGATCGCATGGTGTACAGTTTACAGGGGTGACTTTTGGAATGTCGAAATCTTTAAGGCTGTTACAAATCAGTATTATTTTACTTTTTGGGTTTCCGTTAACTTCTTTTTGAAAGAATATTGTTACATCAGGAATAAACTCATCAGAATCACAACACAATCTGATTACTAACCTGTTACAAAGCTTATATATACTGGATCACTTGAGTCTTCTTTGTATTTAGTAACAAATTTTACTGTATAATTGGTACCCGTTTTTAATCCAACCAGATTATACCAATCAGCATGTTTGTCAACATACATGGTTTTACCCTCGTCATGTAGAGAACTGTATGTAACAAGTATTGTGTCGATTTCGAAACAACTGTAGCCGGGAGTCCACATTAATTTTGCACCGTTTTCAAATGTTTGATTCACCCGTAGGTTCATAGGTCCGGCGTCTGTAATAGAAATTTCTTTAGAATTATTAAACGTGTCAAGAATGACATTACATAAATCTGCGAACCAAAAAATACCTCAATTGTTGTCAAAATATCATATGCATTGAAATCTATTGTATCATACCAATGTTAGAAACGACATAAACGAAAAAATTAAAGGATTTAACACTCATTTGTAGGAAATTATCTACGTATAAACTCCGGCAGCTCACTCACAAACTGAATAAAGTCAGAAGGACTTCACGTAAAGTTTGTGAGTGACCTGCGGAGTTTACATACATAATTTCCTAACCATCAGTGTTTAATCCTTATAAATCCAACTTTGTACGTTAAGAACTGTGTGATCCATGGTAACGATTTTTTATTTGCTGTACTATTTATGGGCAAACGGAAATATCGGAAAATATTTTCGTATACTATTCATGACGTTAACCAATGAAAATTAACGTTACAGTTACATGGAATTATTCACATTTTTTTTTCAGAAGGAGGCAACATTAAGTGTGTTGACTTGATAAACATCATCTACTATAGATGAAGCATCCGTAAAATACAAAATTCCTACACAAAACTAGGGTAAGGAACATGTCAAATCCAAAATAAACAGCGAAATGACATAAGGTTAAACCAAGTAATGGAACAACGCATTTATTGTTTCTTGAAAAAGCAGTCAGGCCTTTAACAATTGATTCTACTCATACCTCATAGTAAGTTCCGTTCTAGACGTCCCCCAAAACCGGTTTGAGTAGAGTTCTTTGTTGGATGTCAAAAAACGATACATCAATGGTTTAGTTTTACTTATACATCGGCAAACGAAAATCATAAATCCAAAATCACGGCAATTCAAAGCAACACGAATTGAGACAGTATGACAAAGACGTAACAAGCAAACGAAAATAATCAAAAACACCACAAAACTAAAGCACTAGCAGTGTGAACCCCTATAAAAACTGAGGTATCATCAGGTGCTCCGTAAGGGTAAGCATGATCTGCTCCACGC
Organism: Modiolus philippinarum; assembly: GCA_002080025.1. Classification (NCBI taxonomy): domain Eukaryota; kingdom Metazoa; phylum Mollusca; class Bivalvia; order Mytilida; family Modiolidae; genus Modiolus; species Modiolus philippinarum. The sequence continues at coordinate 26,866 of MJUU01044894.1, forward strand.
ATGGCACCCGTCACAAAGCCAGCTAGAATATAGTATTGAAAGATCTGTTTGATGACTGATTGGTAATTGTCATTTTCTAACCCTTAGTCAAAACAAATTAAAATCCAGGGTACGTGTTACTTCTCTTCCCCTAAAACAGTACCAAGGTAAAAGTTTGAAAAGCTTATGTGAGTGTATTAAGTGGTCGGACAATAACAAGGACAACTAGGTATCACAAACATAGCAACGAAGACAAAATTAAAAGATGACAAATGTGCTATACAAGACAACACAAAAAACTAAAGCCACTGACGGTGTGAACTAATTGATGTGGGGTCAGCAGCAAAAATAAAATTAACTGGGAAAATGTTTTTTCATTCACCTGTTTCCCTTTCCGAACAAAAAAGGCGCATAGATGATAGTCAAAACATATTAAAAATCAAATGTCCCGCAGATCACTCGAAACATACTTAATGCAAAACCGTAGCTCAAATTGCCATTTTATATTTTTTTAATTTGTTGAACCATTCAGCAACGGATTTGTCCCGATATAAAACGACCTGAATCGTGTCGCGCGGTTCTGGGAGTTTTCTGTCTACTGGACGCCAAGTATGTCTACCTGAGTGTGTATTCCTTTTCCTTTCACATTTTTCTAGACACTTAAAACATTTAATTATGCACGGTGAGTTATCATTTTCTACTTATGAAGAAAATTTTGAATAATATTACAGTTACTTGACATTTCGGGAAGAGGCAATAAATACCGGTTATTGTCCGGAACGAAAATCTCAAAATTCTATAAAAAGATTTCCAAAATGCATATGATTTATTTTAAGGAAAGGTTAAAAGAAATGAGCAAAGTGTATTCTCAAGCAAGAGCCATAAATTTTCTTAATGATTCCTATTGTAGACACGAACCGCCCGAAATGTATCGTTCCAAAGGAGATTGATGCCAGTAAAATGACCGAAAGTGTCATGACCAAAACGATGACGTTTATTTTGATAATCAGTAGAAAATAAATATTTATTGGTAAACGAATATAAAAATTCAAAGAGACGAAATACATCCACTAAATAGTGCATCTGGTCCGAGTATCCCTTCAAAGCTGTGCAAACTTTTTGTTGCAGAAAATCGAAATTTACCAAGTGAGTGACATCCGTAGCTACATGGCCCGCAACTATGAAAAAATTAGTACAGGACTTAATACCAGGACTAGTCAATTTAAGCAAATAATCGCGCAGTACAATATCCTTTAAACTTACCCTTGATAGCTCACATAGACCCCGAACTCTGTAAAGATATTTTCCCTCATATTCCTAAGATGTAGTTTTCTAGTAAGGAATACATATGTTTTACTGAAGTTTCAGTTATAGGGTATAATAACATACTGTATAAAGTAGCAAAATGGATTAAATATTTTGGAATGGGAAATTCAGGACAATTTTATTCATTTTAGAGAAACTGATCCAAAAAATAACATAAACCTTCTAGTTTGCGTTTTTTTAATTTACAGTTATCTAAGATATTTTAATTTTATGTTTGTTGACGTTCCTGTATCCGTATATATTATGGATAAATATTAAGTAAAAGTTGAATTCATTTTAAAACGGTTAGACAATTTGAAATGAACACCACAAACACTTTTAAGTTTTAGTATTTAGATTATATGTTACATGTAGAGGAATAAGAAATTAGAAGAGTGTGAAAAAAGAAGAACAGTTTCATCAGTTATTATAAAATAACAAAAAGAAATTAGGAGACCTGCCCTATTCTGGTATTATCATTGACTCTGTTAAAAAAAACCCTAAAAATTATGATATAAGGAGTGATTTTGGTTTCATAATTAATATTTCCTCTTTTCTTAACTGCTACATTCATCTAGCTTCATCCTACTGATCCGACGAACGCGTTTGTTTTACTCTTGACGACTTTAATGTACGTAAACTTACTATCACATCCAAACTTTTAGAAAATATGAACGCTTGCTACCTAAATATATCGTAAATCTCAAACAGTTTATGACCATTGGCATTTCTCATCCTGCGTTTTACGAAATGTTGTTAGAATGCCCAAACCGATACCGTTTAAAAACTCTAAAAAACGAAGATGTAACTTATGTTATTTACGACATCCTCGGGATATTCTACACAAATCCATTGATTTGGCTTTGGGGTCAAATGGCCTGAAGATTTTGCAGTCGCAGCTCTCTGATGCTTCAGATGTTTAATGAAATACTTGATGACTCTTTTCCAAACATTCACGGAAGTTTTGAGTATACGTTTGTTCCGTAATGCGGCAGCAGTGTTTTTCTAGCAGACTAGGTTCCGTCAGTATTGAGTCGAGGAGTCCTTGGCCTATATTTCCGAATTACGATTTGTCTCATTATTTTCTTTTTCAAGATAGATCTAGTGGTCTTAAAGTACGTAGTCTACCTGTATCGGGATTAAGCCGTTTGTTAATTATACTATAGGGAAACGAAAAAGGGGAGGTTTACCTATATTAAACTGATGCAACCTTCCCGCTAGCCTTTGCTAGTGCCTGTACAAAGCCTGGCTATCCCATCTTGCTATCGTTTTACGTTTGTGTCTTATCTTTCATATATATTTTTGTAGTGTTTTTCCTTGTAAATTGTGGCTTGTGGTTTGAATTTGTGGTCATTGTAGGTGTTTACTGATATCCTTTCTTTATAATTTGTAGTGCTTTCCCTTGTAAATTGTGGCTTTAGATTGTAATTTTTGACAATTGTATGTATATATTGTCGGGCTCTTGACAGGTATGTATCGTAAAATATCATCCCGTGAGCCAGAATATGAAGGACGCGAACGAGCCCCAAGCTTCATATTCTGGCGAGCGGGGTGATATTTTACATTACATCAGCTGTCAAAAGCCCGATGACTTGTTTATCATCCTTTATTTTGTATCTTAGATTTGTAATTTTTGAACTGAGGTTTCAAATTCTCCCAAAGTTGCGCGGGAAATTCGACATACATGTCAATCTCGCCTTTTCATCAATTTTCAGATTCAAAAACGTGTTTTGTATTTTTAATCATTTTATTGGCAAATGTTTTGTAACTGGATGCATATTTTACCGAACTATGCGAAATAATTTCAATTTTGAATGTTGCACCAACCTTTTGTTGTTACGTTATTCTATCGTTCCTTGGAGCTTTTATGACGTCATAATGTGAATACGTCAAATCTCTGCAGGATATATCAAAGTCCCAGCTTCTACAATTTTTCAGACGTCTATTTTATCTATTTGTGTAATTAGGATTCTGTTTAGAATACCTAATTAGAAAGAGCAAATGCAATAGATGCTTATTTTCATCCGTTTCATTTCGTGTGAAAATTTGAAAAAATGTCATTGCCTTTGAAACTTTGGGAGAATCGCTTGATATATCCAGGTCAACCTCTGATATATCTGGGTCAACCGGGTATGGCTTTTGAGGAAAGGCTCTGCAGCCTGATATAACCATGGGGAAGGATGATAAATGTTTACTGTTATCCTTCCTTTATAATTTGTAGTGCTTTCCCTTGTAACTTTTGGCATGTGATTGTAATTTTTTACCATTGTAGGTGTTTACTGTTATCCTTCCTTTATAATTTGTAGCTTACAAAATTACTTACAGCTTTTCATACCATCTAAGCTTGTCAAATTGGATATCTATAAATGAGTAGAGACAAAAGTTCTTTATCAGGTTCTTCCGAAAAGTTTTTCAGTCCACTAAATTAACATGGATTCATTACATTAGTGGAAGACATTTGTTTTTTGTAATAATTGGTGATCTATTCCAATTTGCCAATTCTCTTTTAAAAACATTCAAAAGGTTCTAAAATCCAACATTAATCAATTCAAAAATGAAATAGATTTTTTATGTGTTTGAAATTAGCACTTTGTTTACTTGGAAATTCATTCACGAAATTTGAATCCATTGAAATATCTTTTAAATGTATACACATAAGCATTTGAGTCTTTTTCGGATGGATGACAACAGTTAAGCTAATCATGTTCGACCTTCAGCAGCACAAAAAGATACTTTTCGTTGTGTGTGTATGTGTGTGTGTGTGTGCGTGTGCGATCATATTTGCTAGTATTTTTTCTCTCGAAGAGTTTGTTTCCGATTCCATTTCTTTTGTTTTTATTTTTTTGTGGTCATGGTAAGTGTAATCTCATTTTTTGTCGTGACTTTTAATATTGAAATTGCATCGTCAGTATTTTGTTGTATCGTTATTCGTTTTCCAATGTACTTGTTCTTCTGATTTCATAAATATTTACCCCTCCAAATGGTGTTTACCACATAAGTTAGAGGTACCATAACCCAATTTCATAATCCCGAGATTTAGTAGTGGTTGTTCCCGTTTCTGATTGGTTTTACCTCTATAAGCATGAGTTAGGGTAGGAATGGCTCTTTGATATTTGACATGTTTTTGCCATGTCTTTGGATTTCGATTTTTGTGGTCTTCGCTTCCCTTGTTCCTTCGGTATTCTACTGCCGTTGTTTTGAAAACATGTGTCTTCATGAGTAATGGGAGTTAATTGTTGTGTGCTATTTGTACTTTTGGTATGAAGTCTAGTACTTACTAAGATATGTTTTGTTGAAAATAACATTGCCATGTTATATACTGTGATTGTAAGATTGAATGTTTTGGTGGGTAATTCAGCTTTCGACACTGCCATCCAACAATTATTGATATCAAAGCTGTGGTAATAGTAATAATATTCACCACCAGGAGTACCACTACCTAAAGTACCTGGATCTTCCTGAAATAAAAAAAAAGTCAACTGAGATTATCAAGCTTCATGATATATTCTTGTAATCGTAAAAGAATAAAGTAAATACAAGCGCGATAATGTCTAAACAAAATGTTTGATTTAACCTAAAGGGCAACGGCTTTTGCAAGGACAAGTGAAAAGCTTGTAGTGCAAAAGAAGTCTAATATTAAATAAGTAGTTGATAGTAGTTGTATGGGCGATCTAAACTGTAAAAAAAGAGAAATCCATTAACTTATTAAATTTTCTATCGTTCCAAACCTGATTTTTTATTACGGCTTTCCATATTATTTGATTTTAATGCTGCTGATGAGAGGTTACTCCTTGAAACACATGTACAGCATAACTAAATTTACTGTTTATTTTTGCAACTTTGGTATTTTTGTATTTTGGCTAAGGGATTTGTTCATCGTTACTTTTGTCGACAAAATATATCTAAATATTAAAACAACCGTTTGTTTTCCAAAGGTTATCTGATCTGCACCAATTTCTTATTTAAATCTAAAATATGTAGAATGAATGCACTCTAAATAATGAATGTACTCTAAACAATGAATGTACTCTAAACAAACCATTGTTCATACACATATGTCAATACTGCTTTGCTTTATTCCTTGAATGTCACCTTCAATTGATGGTAATAAAATCTGAATCATTTTTATGTTAATCCATAAAGCTTTACGGTGTTTTTCTTTTTTATGGAGACAAATGCGAATTTGTATAGCAGGGATCAAATGATGCTACTTAAATTTGAAAAGAAGGGCAAAAATGATTCTGACAAAAGTATTTATTTGTAAAGTAAATTTCATAAATCCAACATGAACAAATAAAGGGATATAGAGAAATTGTACATGAGACAAAATCCCTATAATACATGGTCAGATTAAATAGAACAACGCTTTCATTGGTGTTTTTCATCATGAAGTCATCATAAGACCTTCAACAAAGAGCAAACTCATACCTCATAATAAGTTCAAGACGGTCTCTAGTACCGGTTTGAGCGGAATTCACTTGCTAAAGGTTGAACAACGCCACACCCATGTATTCCCTCTTGTCCCTATTTATCGTAACACTTAAAAATCACCTTTGTTTTGTTACCACTAATGCTATTTTCTTTAATTATATTTCCATTATCCATATCAACTATTGACCATTTTATTTTATGAATGCCGCTATCTTCATCCTTGGTACTAATTATAATTCTGGAAAAGATATGCTTGTGAATGGTTATTCTTAATTTGATCTCCACCCTAATGTATCTTCAAACTTCAAAAATTTCTTCAAAGGATACTCTTATAAATCTACCTCAAAAGTAAAAATCAATCTGTAAAGTTTAATGAATAGTGAGAACTAAACATTATTCATTATTGACGTACCAATGCTTTCAGAATATTTCTGATTATTTCAACATTTTTATTTTGTCATTCAATACTAATTGTTTGTCAGATGACATTTAGTAATTAGGTGCTAACCACTGGAAACATTTTGCAGATAACTTTTTAGCCAAACAAGGTAACAAAACATCTTTGTTTTGGAAACTGTTCCTTCCTTGCTCAGAGTTAGAACAATTCAACAACAGATCAAATACTGAATTATGTTCATAAGGATTTAATTGACTGTTAGCATAATTTAATGGAGTTAGTAGTCTATCTGTATTGGGTTTTATTCGTATGTTTACTAAAGTATGAAGAAACGGGACAGAAAAAGGGGAGGTTTTGGTACCCATAAACCGGTTTAACCCTACCACTGGCTTTTACTAGTGCCGGTACCAAGTCCGGCTGTCCCGTGTTCCTATCGTTGTTTACGTTTGTCTTTTGTCTTATTTGTGTTCCCTAGCATATCATGGCATGTAATTATAATTTTCAGCCATTGTAGGTGTTTCCTGTTGTCCCTTTTATTTCATTTATCTGAATCTTATCCTATAAGAATGCTAAGACAATGTTTCCTGATTGAAATTGTAAAAGCATCTTCATGCCATACACGTACAGATTTTCTGCATATTATAAACGTATGTAAATACTTTGAGCACTCCTTGACCCATCTTTCTTAATTACGTTTTGTCTTATTCTTTCCTTTTCAGGATTGTGGTCATAGAGTTAGTAGTCTCTCTGTATTTGGTTTTATCTGTATGTTTATTTATTACCACTGCGCCAATGCCCCTACTGGTGGACTGTTAGTCCCCAAGGGTATTCACCAACTGAGTGGTTTGGACTTCTCTGCCTACCCTAAAAACCGTTTGTATTGAAACTTGTAACATCAAAATTTTGGAAAATTTTGTTTAAGATTAAGGAGTATCTTCCACAAGCATAGCTCTGTCCTTAGCTGAAATATGCTTTTCTATTTAGATCCTTTTGGCTATTTGTTCTCTGTCAGTTTTGACATGATTTTCGGTTAATTGACTTCCAAACTGCACTGATGAGACATAAGTTTTCGAAATGCGCATATACAGGACAAAATATCAGTTACGTCGGTATTTTGTAATTTATTACCACTGGACCGATGCCTCTACTAGTGAACTGTTAGTCCCCAAGTGTATTTACCAACCCAGTAGTCAGTACTTCTGTGTTGACCCGAAAACAGATTGTATTGAAACTTGCAATATCAAAATTTTGGAAAATTTTGGTTAAAACTAAGGAGTATCTTCCTCGTGCATACCTCTGTCCTTAGCTACATTAGGCTTTTCTATTTAGATTCCTTTGGTTATTTATTCTCTATTAGCTTTAACATGTTTTTTGTTAATGGACTTCCAAATCTTTTGGTTTGATCTGAACTGATGAGACATTAGTTGTCGATATGCGTATATACAGGATAAAAATTAACAGTTACTTTGGTATTTTGTTTTTTATTACGACTGGGCCGATGCCTCTGTTGGTGTACTGTTTGTCTCCGAGGGTATTCATCAACCAAGTAGTCAGTACTTCTGTACTGACCCGAAAACCGATTGTATTTAAACTTGCAATATCAAAATTTTGGAAATTTTTGTTTAAAACTAAGGCGTATCTCCCTCACGCATAGCTATGTCCATAGTTGAATTAGGCTTTTCAATCTAGACCCTTTTGGTTATTTGTTCTCTATAAGCTTTAACATGTGTTACATTGTAATTTTCGGCCGTTGTATATGGTAACTGTATCTTCTTTTTATTAATTAGATTTTTATCAGGAATAAGAAAACATACAATGTCGGAATAGCCATTTACATGAACTACAGTCTAGGAACATTGTAATGTGAAATTGTTTCTAAAATAAAGATATTAAGTTACCTGCTACCATATATAAATTGTGAACTTTTGATATTTTTCTGCATCTCTGTAGATGTTACACTAGGTGCTGTAGTATCTATATTGACAATTGTAAAATCAGTTTTGGTGTTTCCCATGATATCAGTCGCTCGAACCCAGATTTTGACAGTATCACCATCCGAACGTTTGACATCTAAGGTTGTGCTTTCTTTTAAAATATCTGTTATGTTCTTCCATCCTGTTGCTGGAATGACATTAATTGTCTTGCCACCTCTATGATCTACGGCGTATACCAATTGAAATGATACAATACCATGAATGTTTCGAATAGCTTTTCTCGTCCTTCGGCCGGTTATATCATCAAGTTTACCATCAACATCTTTGAGATACATGCCATCCATAGCCGTTGTGTGAAACGAATTGATTGAATTAAGTAATTTGTTGTCTTCGTGAAATTTATTTCTGAAGTGCCCTTTCCAAGAAATTTTTATTGGCTGTCCATATCCATATTCATCCTGTGTATTGGACTGCCATAGGTAATGGGTTTCAGGTTCAGCGCTAGCAACGAACAATTTTAAGGAATTATCCAAGGTGATTTTTGAAACAGGATCATAGAGTAAGAATTGTCTGGCAAATCTGGAATTATTTGCTAAATCTGCAACATCCAGTATAACAGAATACATCCCTGGTTCTGGTGGATTAAACAAGATTGGAAAGGTCAGATTATCCTGCAATATCTGTTGGGATTTGAAAGGCTGCATTTTTGAAATTTCTGTCAAATTACCAAGAGCGTCAGGTTTTAAGTGATGAAATTCCAAATTAAAACGAAAAATGCTACCTAAGTCGTCCTTCCATCCATCCCATTTGATGTTTAAATTTCGATTCTGTAGTAGAAACATTAGATTGAAGCATACAATAGCCAAACAGATAGATTTCATTGATATAAGCCACACTATTTTAGTTTCTTTTTAATCGGATCAATTTAATTGAAGAGAAGATAAGTTGTACTCAGAGATCACATTCCACAGGCAACAATATTTTTGATGTGATATTACAATGCTTTACAAAGAAGTGCTATTTGCAGCACAAGGTTCTAGAAATTACGTTTATTTACCTCACATATGGTTTACATACATTGTAAAATACGTGCTATTCGCAGTACTAAGTTCTAGACATTTAGTGTACTATCCTCGTTACAATAATTCTGTACATAAAATCACGCACTACCGGTTCCAGAAATGCAATTTTAGTTTCCCACTCCTTGAAACACGTGTACAGCATAACGAAATTTACTGTTTTTTGTGCAACTTTGGTATTTTTTGCATTTTTTAATTTTAATTATGTTAATGTTTACCAGTTTTTATTTTAATTTTACTCTATTAAAGATGTGGCTTTATTAAAAAGTCCTAATATAAATGTAAACATACAGCTCATTAAAATTAATTGCAGTTGGAGTTAACATATGTGTTATGGTCTCATGTTCATTTACTCCATATCCTTTCGTAAAATATTTAGGGCTTCCTATATGGTGTGAGGTTCCTCACTGTGTTGAAGACCGTACGGTGACCCCTAGATGCTTTGTTTTGGGTCGTTTTAGATGTGGGATATTGTCTCCTTGACATTTACCCCATTTCCTTTCTTTTTCATATTATATATCATTAGTGAATTTCCCTTAATATAAGAATCAAATGTAAGTATAGAACAAACGTCATATTACTGATGAAAGAACACAATAATCTTCAAAAGTTAAGTTGGTTCGCTCCTCATGTTTTGAGATTTCTGTAAGATTTTTGGAATCCTCTGGTTTTATCCATTTAAAAGCATTATAACTTTTTGCCCATTGACCCCCTTTTTTCCCATAATTTCATTAGATACATCTTTGTGAACATTCTGTAACATCATCAACCTATCATTTTTTTTCTATTTAAATTACTTCATTTTTAATTTTCTAACAAAACATCATGTTTATTTGAAATCCTATTTATTTTCAAATACAGTAGCAAAACCCTTAAAGACATTTTGTAATCTTTTTTTTTTCTCAACTCCTTTTCCCTGCAACTTTTACGAGTAAATATTCTCTGCTGTACACTCTAAAGTACTCTGATGTGAAGAATATCTTATATTCCTAAGAGTGAGTTTGAGCTTAATTTCATTTGAAGGCAATGAAAGTAAATGATTATGTTATTATACCTACTTTGGTAATATCTTCTCCTATGTGTATTGGTTCATTATAACCTGGACATGTTTTATCTTCTAAACAATGGATAGGAGCTTCAAAGTCGAAATGAAAACGCATCGTTTTCTGTGCAACTTGACCGTTATATAGACTGGTTTTTGATATCTGACCGTTGTTGAGATTCTTTAATTTTTCATATCCACCACTTTTTACTGTTACAGTTATTGTTAAGCTGAAAGTTATAATTAATTGAATTTATCCTACTGTCCGCTCATGTATCTATTTGTATGAGCATGGAGCAATTTTATAGTGAATTATATACATTTATTGCATGCTTTGAGTGACAAATGAAGATTAATTCCCTTAAATATTATTATCACGATGGCCTTCCAATAACCGAAAAACACATGAACTTTGCTGCTCGTCCACCTTTGACATATACTTGACAAGAATATAACTCGGGTAGTCATAGGAAATTAGCTAAGCATCCCGAACAGGTAGAATATATAGGCATCATACCGTCATTGATTTTTCCTTATTTATCTTTGTTAAGGTATATGGTTACTCACCATATAGACACTAATATTAATATCCACGAGATTTTGCTGCAAGTCTGCACAATTAAAGACAGCTAATTTTCAACTTAACAGAAAGGAAGCATTTATCCCTGTGAATTTTATATATTTTTGTAAAAAGATAGTTTATGAAATGATCGTTTTGTAACAATGAAAAACTGTATATGTCACCATGCTTTTAAAAGAGATATTTTATGAAGTTTCCATAAATAATATTTACGGAAAAAGGGAGCTAATTCGGGGTTAAAGTGAACGAAAAATGACGTTACAAAAAAGTAATGGTATTAAAAAATTAAGTTTGTATAAAGGTTGAAATCTTAACTGAGGCCAAAATATGAAATAATTTAATAAACAATTGCGCCAAGTCGCATGATACGCCCGTCGTCACTTAATCAAAACATATGTGATTTAGGTAAGGGGTTCTCATTTTAGAATGCACCTTTAACTGGCTAATTAAGCTTGATATCTCTACAAAGTTAGAAGAAATGATTGTGAAGTTAAAGCCAATGCGTAAAAATTTGCCTCGAAATTGATAAATAAAGTCCCATAACTCTTGCAAGAAAAATTGAAACTTCATGAAAAAGTATACAGATCGTCGTGCCATCATACCCAATAACTCTGCAAAGTTTGAAGTGAATTTGCCACATGGTTCTCAAGTTAGAACGTGACATGTCAAAAAGTGCCTTAAAATTGACGAATTAAGTCCCATAACTCTTGCAAGAAAAATAGAAATTTTACGAAAAAGTATACAGATCGTCATGCCACCATCCCCAATACATCTACACAGTTTGAAGTGAATTTGCCAAAGGGATCTCAAGTAAGAGTGCGACATGTAAAAAATTGCCATAAAATTGACGAATAAAGTCCCATACTCTTGAAAAAAAAATCGAAATTTCACGAAAAAGTATACAGATTGTCAGGCCATCATACCCAATACCTCTACAAAGTTTAAAGTCAATTGGCCAAAGGGTTATCAAGTTAGAGTGCGACATATGAAACGGACGGACAGACTGACGGACAGACGGACGGACTTAAGGACGGGCGGACAATCAGACATCGGTATACCATAATACGTCCGTCTAAAAATTATCAAATTAAAAAAAATGGATAACAGATTTACAGGTGCTTCATGATACATTAAATACTACTCAACAAAAGAAACGATACACAGTTAATTTCGCAATCAAAAGTTTTTAACTTACTCTATAGATATTTTCAACGCCAAAACGCATTTGTTTTTTTTTTATTTATTTTAAATCAATTCCGAAGCGGATACGACGATTATCCGGAATGGAAGTTTTTCACCCGTGTCCGCCGTTAACTGATTTGTTTGATATCAATAATTGAGGAACTTAATCAAGTTAATAATTTGCCATCTTAAAAAGTGGAAAGCAATATCTCATTTCGATGTCCCGTTCAATCCAAAATCAACGCTGGCAATGACATAGCACGATCAGATCGCCGATCTTGATTCTTTCCCTCCCAATTCATTGTTACGTGAAAAAAGGAACAAACAAAAGAATTTCGTTTGATCTAAAGCAAACATGCTAGTCAAATGATAAATCACGCGGCAGCAGGTCCCGTGAAACGTCGGAACGTCAAGAATGCGTAACACGCGTTATACACTTCGGAGAACTGTTCTTTGAAATGGAAAATAGGCCTCGGGAAATTATGGTCGACAGAGCAAAAGAGGTTTAAAGTCAGCCTGTTCGAAAATGATGGTTTGGTAAAAAGAAAATGTAGACATACTCACTATTTACGTCTGCAAACATGAATTTCGGATAATGACCTTTACCGTGACCAGAGATTGTTCAGAAATTGTAGGAACTTTTTTTTTCTTTTTTGCATAATGTTAATTCTAACGTGCAAAAAATACATTTTGTCTACGATTTATAGTTTTCTGCTAGAACGTAAAATATCATTCTTGACAAAATCTGTGTATCGTTTCTTTTGTTGAGTAGTATATATACAGAATATAAGCTCCATAGATTTGGTTATTTCGGAACTGGTGGTCTATGTCATATTTGCAATTCTCCCATTTTATAATTTGAAAAAAAAATGTATATTCATTCTTTTCAAGAGTAAAGAATCAACTGAAGTCAACTAATTAGGCTAAATTATTTTTAAACAGGAAATGCACACGATAGTTGGCTTCTTTGAAGCGCCAAAAGAGCGAGAATATATTTGTTTATATTGAACATAATTTTGTTAAGGCATTGTAAGATTTTAAGTTGGTTTTTTAAGATAATTGATTCCAAGGACAATCAAGACGTGTTATGATAGTTTAAGATTAAACAAGATCCACTTTTGTGCGTTCAGGAACAATCAAGACTAATTAAGTTTGTAAAGATCAAGCAAGATCCCGATTTGATCTGGTTTGATCTGGACAAACTTAAATCATCTTGATCGCCCTTGAACGCAATTATCTTGTTTGATCTTGATAAACTAAACAGGTCTTGATCGTCCTTGAAAGCACTTATTTTGAAATACGACTGAATATCGTTCACAGTCTTAACAAAAATGTGTGAAGCCTGTCAAGATCGTTATAAAATCAAAATGGCCAAACAAGATCATGAAATATCTGCTAGTGAAGTCATGGCAACATGTTATATTTTTTCATTAGAAAGGATATATCTACTGCATATGGATGAAATGGTGGCATGCTGTTCTTACGATGCAATGAAAATATAGTGTCAAATACGCTGCTGTCTTGGAGTTCTTGGACGACCTGAAATCAAAGTTATATTTTCATTCTTATATATTGCTTATAGAATGAGAGTTCGTATTAATATATTTCTACACTGAAAATATAAGTTCACCTACCAAATCCTTGACTAACATACAGGGACGAACATTCGTGGGATCGTGTACAACGATTGGGATTGTTTATATTAAAATGTTTAAGAAAGCAGATTTTGTAACCAGTAAAGAATCTACTTGTAGAAATCTCCGAAAATACACATACTTGTCTCCGTGTTCTATATTTGTAGAGAAATCTGGGTCGCTTTCATTTAGTCTTGCAACATTTTCTTCGGGACTATAAGGATTTATGCCTTTATAGCTGTAAGTTTTATCAAAAAGAACTTTTCCTGAATTACCTGCAAAAGGATAATTAACATTCAATATATAAACCAATTTACTAAACATTGAAGTTTCTATGTAAGAAGGCTTGATATCATAGTCAACGGAAAGTATGTCCTTAGCTAGCTGTCAGTAACTGCGAGCATTTGTCCGGACATTACCTGTGTGTATTGTCTTCATGTTTTATGTACTTCATTGTATGGGTACTCGTCTTGACAAGTTCGACTTTTTTTCTAGTTTGATTTTTACTGTGAGTCTTTTGTGTATTTATTTTTTAGCCATTCACCACGCATAGGGTGAATGTTTGGATACAAGAAAACGAGTTTAACCCCACCGCAATTTTTGCGCCTGTCCCAAGTCAGTAATATGTTAGCCATTGGCTTGTCCTTGTCATCTTATAAAATTTTAGTTTCTTGATATTTGGGTTATTGGATGTTGTTTGTTTTCATTGATTTATTCACTTTTTTACCTTTTTGGGGCCATTTAGGGCTTGCTATTTGATGTGAGGTTCCTCACTGTGTTGAAGACCGTACGGTGACCCCTAGCTGCTTTGTTTTGGGTCGTTTTATGGGATGTTGTCTCCTTGACATTTACCCCATTTCCTTTATTTTTCATATTCATCTATGTTATTTTAAGATTGAGGGTTATAATTTTAGTGGTCTGAAATGTTACCAAAATTTTATCTTAAAAAATGAGATTTGTTTAATATTGTTTAAATGAAAATGCAGCATATCAAGGCCAGTTTGGCTCTTTGTTCTTCATCAGATTTTCAAATGTTCGTCTATGGATTTGGTTTGATCTGCACCGAAGTTGTCGAAATGCCATATGCAGAAAATAAGAAAAAATTACAGTATTAACTTTGTTTTTGTTTTAGCCAACCAAACTAATAAGTATTGTTGTACTAACGTGTAAAGGACAATTTGAGAAATTCATGTTATATGCGCAAAGATCGAAATATGTTAATCCCTTCTAGATGATAACTTCAACAAGTTGTGACAATGTGATGGTTCGCGTTTTTTGTTGCATTAAGTGTAATGTTTCAATACTCTTTTTTGCTCTTTTGTTATCTTGTCTTCCTTCATTGGATTTGTTAGCGGTTGCCAACTACATGGTTGTGATGATATGTACACCTAATGTAACACTGTGGCTTGCGCTTCACATATTGCAAGGATGCTATAATGTGAACGAAGTGCAAAAATGACCGACATATTTTGCGTTTTCTTTAATCATTCCGGCCCTGTAGCCTCTATATTTCGCTTTCCAGCGCTATCACCCTATATCAAAATATAATATCTTACCCTCCTATTGAATCTAGACGCTAACTCTACAGGCGCACCTGAAACCATCAATGCTTTGTTGGTTTTTAACTTCAATATCAGGATGGCTACAATTTGGTTTTGTTTTTAGTTTTATGTCGACTTTTTTTTGTTTTTAGATGGAATTATTTTCTAAAAGGAATCTCATAAAGAATGCATAGACAATAAAAATTTGATCGTGTTTGAATTATTATTCTGAAGAAAAGCTGCAAAGAACGGACATGAAGAAAATTGCACATTTGGCTATCCGTATACAAATTTTGGACGAAATCAAAAGACATCATTTTTGGAACCCACTTTGAAAGTTAAACACTTTATTGATCTTTTACACCGATTTATGCATCACATGTGCATTTATACGTTCATCAATGAAAATCTACATAGTTCTCATATAAGTTCAAAACATAGGAATGAAAAATATTTTCATTTGTGTTTTGATGGAAATAACTTTAAAAATTATTATGCAACTATGGTAAACAATCCAAAAATAACAATTCTATCTCATTTAAGCGAGAGATCGGTTTCTATTGTTCTATTTCAACCACTTCCCACATGCAAAAGGGCTATTTCTACGTGACACTGGATAACATTGCATTTACCTGTTCTTGATACTTTAGAGATACTTGCACGTGCATGACCCTCTACAATTCCAAATTTGTAATCTGGTACATAGCGTGGCAGTGCATTTATATCCGGAGGGTTATACATTGCTTCCACTAAAATATCTAGTATATTAAATTCTTTAAAGTGTATCCAACGATGGTCGATTTCTGTTGAATTTGGGTTTGAAGCGTCAGCCATAAACCAATACATCAACTGATCCTTGTGTTTCCCAGTTCTAGGAATAAATTTCATGACAGCTGACGCATGAGTAATGTGTGGTTTTTGAGAATTTCCCACTGAAAACATGAAATGTTAATTAATTACATGGGTATGTCCAAATATGACACCGTTATCAATATTGTTTTATGCTCAAGTAATGTAGGTTTTAAAAATACTGTTTAATCTACGGTGACAACACTATTGCTTTGAACAGCTATATAAAAGTTGTTTTATTCTCAATTATTTTAATGGCATACAGCCACAGACCATTTCAACCAAGATAGCAAAATATTACACACAGTTCACTTTTTACTCATTTACACCAATCGTTTTCCAAAACTAACCAAATAGTCAACAAGCCTTGTGGTACTGGTAACTTCTTAAAATGTTTTTTTTTAACTCAGATCTGATTATTTAGGTCAAATAAATCCTATATTTCTGCTTCGTTCGAGTTATTTGTAAACTTTCTTCTGGTTGATTCAATTAACATTTATATGCAGATGCAATTTTTGAATTGTAACAAGATAAACCTCTAACAATTCGAGGTTCTGTTATTTTCAGAAAAGAAGCTCATACATTAAGAATAAAATAGTATCAACTACTGTGTATTTTCACGTTCTTTGGCATAATAAATATTTTTAAGCTTCATCAAATATATTATTTTATAAGTAGAATTTTATTGATATTTACTATTGTTGCATGTTCCACCAGAAAATCCTTTTTGGCAGTGGCATCTGGTCTGTCCAATGCAAAGTCCGGGAAAACAAGGGCGTAGGTGCGAACAGGTCTCTAGATAAATATACGGAAAAGTATTAAGTACAAAAAAACATATTTAGAAACATTTAATGTACGTCTATTTTTATTCAACTTATTACGTTATTTGAGTTTAGATTTTATGAGAACATTTTCATATTACACAAATATTACAAATATCATCCAATGACCTGCAAATACGCTATCTCGGATAATTGTGCGACCTAGCCGTATTTGTAGGGATGACATGGACAGTGTGCTCTGATGTCTGATTTCTTCAATAGGAGAGGATACCCTTTAGAACTACAATGTCTCGCAGAAGGGTTATGACCAAAAAGAGAAAAAAAACAACAGTGAAAGAGTACCTTTAGTTCTAACCTACCATCCCCACAATGTCTGCAAAACGTGTGCTTAGGTTATGGAAACGGAATTCATAAAAGGGATTTCCTGCTTTGCGCTTTGCAAAAAGTTTGACTGATAACTGAAGGAGCCTAATCTGCTGGTAGAAGACTGTCGCACTACGAAAGAAAAATCAAACTCAAAACTTCCCGAAGGGTTTGATCAAGGATCCTCTTAAATTTCAGTAGACATCGGCATTATCAAATCTTGCTCGGTCAATATCTTTTGGCAATTTATCAATTAATATTTATTTATTTCAGTGTGTACTCATATATTCCAGTTAACTGGAAACGAAAGAGACACATTCCCCGTTTCCCCTCTTTTTTCTACTTATGTCCTTTTTGTCGAAATAATATCTAGAATAAATTGACTAGGAGCTTTTTTACACATGACTAGATTTTTATTTTATTTAACTAGTGGACTTGACTGGTTCCTGACTTTTATGGGCTTTTTTATTGGGTCCGTGTTGTTCATCTTTGTGTGTGTGTGTCTTCATTTTTCTTTTCTATGCCGTACCCATGTTGAGTCTCTGTTTTTTTTGTTTTTGTTTCTTATGTTGCCATTGTCCTTTTGGATTGACGATTCGTTTCTCACTTACTTTTATGTTTGGACATATATTTTCTAACATGTCAGGGATGCATTCATTTATAGCATCTATATGGTGTCTTTATTCTTAAATTACTCAGTTTATGATGAGAAAATTTCAGAAATGTATGCTGGGAGTTATACTTTGCGTCTTTGTTCCTTCCACTAAACATTTCTTCATACAATATAAATTTTTCCAATTCTTTTATTCAGTATATGTCTTCTCAATTCATTTGTGATTTATCACATATCTATACTTTACCTGTTTGACATCTAGTTCCAGTATGACCAAACTGACAGCTGCATGTGTTTGGTGCAGTACATGTTCCCCCATTTCTGCAGGGTGGGTTACATATTGCTAAATACGTTAAATACAAATGAGAATTAAATAGATTAAAGTTTGAAGAAACATTTCTTATACATGTTGATAAACAGACTATATTTGAATATAAATCAACGAATGAGATGTCAATATTATTTTGAAATTATCTACGTTGTTGCCTAGCTGCGTGATTAAAACAGGGTTTACACATTGATTTATATTATCCGAATTTACTTTCGGTGTTTGAAATATTTATCAAAAAATTCTAATGCTCAATGTTTAGTTTCCTTATTTTGCAGTTTATATATTATACGTATTTTCGGTTTATTGACTTCCAAACATTTTGATTTGATCTGCACTGTAGAGACATAAGTATGTCTACAGTTGTTAGACTTTCTGTATTATGACATGGCTATCCTGTAAAAAATGCACTATCCACCACCTGGGGAAGCGTCCCGCTAGCTTTTTTTGTGTGTCTTAGTATTATTGTCTTTTTTAATTTTGTTTTTTCATAATTTTTCACTACAAAGTGAAATAATGTCGTTAACTATTCAACATATAACCATAATAAAGACTGTAAGAAGTGAATGATTATGACAAGTAAATGATCAATTCATGCCATAGTAATATTTATGGAAAGTAAATCAATTCATGGGCTTTTTTTAGTCTGCTTACGTTTACTTTTGAAACACAGTAGCTCTCGGCTTAGTTTCTATTTTAAGATACGAATTACTTATTACGTGTCTCAACTAATCGATTTGCCTGCAAAGTTTGCGTATACAAATAAAAAAAGACAAAAGTGTTGGAGGAAGGGAAAATTTTGTCTGGTCAATCTTCAGCTCCCTCCACAAATCTTTCTTGGGTAACGTTTATTGTATTGAGGACTTATTGGCTCCCCTCCACTTTTCGTTCTTATTTTATAAGTATAGTAAAATGTACATACATTGTACGTGAAATTATTGAACTTTAGTCCGTTATTATGCTTGTTCTCTTTAAGGTCTTTCCCGACTCTAGTCGGAAAGATCCTTATTGTTTCTCAAAAAAAAGTTGTCTTTTTCAACATCTTTGGCTAAATGGAAAGGGGTACAGCGACGTAGTGGTTGAGCATTGGTGATAGATGTGTAATTCTACGTTTTGAACTACTCCGTCACCTTGGAAGGGAGTTATTTGGGGAAACGCCCTAAAAATGTTGCTGAAATATTTTGTAAAATGTAATAGATAAGGAATGAAGTGTTGACATGGCCTGCTTGTCAGATTATCTATTGTGGTCACACTAAAATTTAATCACTAAAGTAGTCATCAAAAATGATAAAAGTTAACGTGCACCTGGGTATAACATTGTAATGTTAGTCCCTTAATTGTTTCAAATTGTATAGAATGTGTTTTGTTTGACTTAAAAAATAAACACACATGGATTACAGATGAAAACTATTGAAAAATTGTAAAGTATATGAAAGAAGGTACTATATATATAGTTGTCCATAAATTTCCAGTTTGAAATAAAATAATAATTTTATACCAGTCCTGTAAGAGAGGAGGGTTTTAAATTTTGTATGACAAGGGGAAAGTTTCAGTTGATTTGATGGTGTCAGGAATTTAATAGGATCAATCTATGACTCCATCAGCATAATGAACATTCACAATAATTGTCTTAGACCGTGTTTACATCAGAACAAAATACAGATCGATATAAAGTAAATCGATCTACTTTAAATCACTTTGCGTTTACATTTTTTACCCTTAATCAATCGCGATCGATCTTAAATAAAACTGATGCGTTTACACTTAGCTTGCAAAGACAATAGATATTTATAAATATTTATAACTATAAGATCGATTAGCGATCGATCTTGGCGTTTACATTTATTGCTAGATCGATTCACTGTGAGATCGATCTAATTTAGACCACCTCGCGATGTGGTCTACTTGAGATCGATTCCGAATCGAACTAAACTGTTTACACTTGCTTAAGATCGATCTTATTTCAATCGATCTCCCTTTAGATTGATCTAAATCTGCAAGTGTAAACTGGGTCTAAGTAAACGCATAAATCGAATTTTACGATTTATCTACGATTTGTTTTCCTGGCATTAATTTCATCACATCTACAAGGAAGCCAAATGATTTGCAACATTTCATAAAAGTTAAAAGTAGAATTTTGTTTATTGCCTGGACTTTATAGAACCGATTCAATAAATCTGTCCCCACCTTCAGTTCTTTTGTCAGCTTCTGTGTAAAAGAAAACACAATGTCATCAAATGTGGTCGATAACAGACAATTCATACACAATGTATCATTACGTCATCTTTTTACAAAGAAACTGTCAATTATTGATATAGAAGCGAACAATGAATCAGTCACAACATCACTGCATTTGATTGGTCAAGAAGATCAGGTAGGGACACATTTATTGAATCGACCCTAATATTGGTGAGATTTAAGCGGATGCCTTGTAAAAATTGTGTTGAAAGCATTCTGATTAGAATGTTTACTTTATCAGTACGAAATTACAAAGTTGTACATTTTCATTAAAAACAAATACACTCAACATCTGCATGATAAACGTGTCATTAAGGTTTCTAGTATTCTAGTTTGATATATATTGTCGTCTGCAGATATTCTAATTCTGCAGTGCCATACATATTTCTATGTAAATAAAATATTTATTTATTTTGTTTATACAAAAATATTATGCATTTATAATTATAGCGTAGGTCGGAGATACGCAGTGATGTTTTTATAAATGTTGTGTCAGTAGCAAGAGGTCATCGATGCTTAACTATTGAGGTTAAGCTTAGGAAATTTGTTTTGTTATGTCACACACAACATAAAAACGTAAATATATTGTTTATTTTGCGTAATTAAATTTGCAAACTCTTCATAATATGCTAAGTGTAAAAACGTATTTAAGTTATTACCTTTAGGTGCATTTGTGAATAAAACTTTTGAAGTTGCAGCGACAAATCTTGCCAAGACGACGTTATAGTTAGATAACAACGGCAGTAGAATACCGAAGGAACAAAGCACAGGATTACATAAATCAAAGTCCAAAGACAAGGCAAAAGCAAGAACACCAGAAGACGGAAGACCAAAGACACTACATGCCCAAAAAACACACTAATACTACATATACAACACAAAAAACTAAAGCAATAACAGTGTAAGCTCTCAAAAATATAGTGACATCAGGTGGTCCGGAAGTGTAAGCATGTCCTGCTCTGTATATAGCACCCGTCACACTTTTAGTGGGCCAATCCAGGCTAAAGTCAAAACCGGTAATGTCAAATCCGGGAAGAGTTGAATGTAGCTGAAAATGTCAGTTTTCATTTGTGACACTGACATTTCATATCTATCTATGATGTCGTGGTGACGGTCATAGAATTTCTGAAGGGGCGAAAGTAACAACTGAACATATCCCTGACTCAGCAGTTTTTGTGACAGTGCTTTTGGTCTTTCCACAAAGTCACTGTATGAACTGCATGCTCTACAGTAACGAATTAATTGTGAAATATACACTCCATATACTGGGGAAGGAGGTATATTGCTGCAGAGAAAGGGAAAGTTCACAATTGGAAAGTCAAAATCATCACTTTTGTGATTTAACTAAGATTTTAGACGTCAATGTTCGTCAATGTATAAGAAAAGGTCAAGGTATGAAGCAGAATTCGGTGTATCGGTTGTCTCTTTATTTTGAGGTTACTAGGGTAGATGCGATGTAATAATGATAGTAAAAGGTGCAATGTACTTTTGATTACAATTAGCTTTACATTACAAAAATTAACAAGGTCTATATAATTTTGACTTGTGTATATATCAAATATTAACCAATAAAAATATAAAAAGAGGCTCTCAAGAGCCTGTATCGCTCACCTGGGCCCTATGCAGCACTATAATTCCCAACTGATGGTCCATCTTTGGTAGTGTATGTACATAAAAATCAGAAACTTTTTATAAAATTTAATTAAAATTGTTCCAGCAATTTCAGAGAAGATTTTTGAATGCAGTTTCCAAACTCAAACTTAAGGGGCATATGTTAATCTACGTACCCTGCTGGCAGCGATTTAATATTAAACTTTGAAGAGGGTCATCCAAGGACTATTATATCAAAATTCTACTGAAATTGTTCAAGCTGTTTCAGAGGAGAAGATATTTTAATGCATTTCACACGAGGTCCAATCTTAAACTAAGTTTTGTTACTGGTGTCCATGTCGAAAGACGGATCAGCACCAAAGTAACAAACTTGGTGACAATCTCACAACTTTCATTTATGCAATGTTTAAATTGAATCAATTTAGTGGTTTACTATTATATCTTTAGAGTCCAATTCATCGCTGGATGCCATGTTGGATGATGGATCAGCACCGAAGTAAAAGCACTTGGTCAGCTTCTCACAAGCATCATTTATGCAAAGTTTGGTTTAAATATAATCAGCAGTTCTCCAGAAGATCCTTTGTTAAATAAGTTTACAGCTAGTGACACTTGGTCAGCACCTGACAGGCATTATTTATGTCTTGTTGGATTTAAATCCATTCAGAACCCCTGCAAAAAAATTGCTGGATATCCTTGGATAATCCTAGGATAAAGCTGGGAAAAAATCCGGGCTTATCCCAGGATTATCCTATGATTCAGAGTTGGGATTATTTGGGACAGTTTTGGAACGGGGATAAACCCAGGATATCCTAGGATTTTTTGAAAAGCGGGTATTGTCCCAGGTTATCCTACATTTTATATTGTCCTAGGTTATCCCACATCTTCCGGCATAGTTTTCTCACACAATTCCTAGCTTTGTCCTGTATGATCCTGCAAAAGGCCAAGAAAATCTAGCATAAGTCCGAGGTTTGTCACATTTACTGTCCTGCATCGGTCCTAGAAAATCCTACATAAATCCCAGCTCTGTCCAACATCCATAAATCTTTTGAATAGTTTTGTGTTTTTCACATGCCACTGTTTGTTTTCACAAATACACAAGCTGAATGTGTATTTTACTGAAGCTATGACATGCTCCACATGGTAAGGAAATTCTTTAAATCACATAAATTACAAAATGCCAGGAAAGGCTGATCAAATTTGAATGTAATTCCTACCCCAAAAATAATCTAGTTTTTCAAGACCTCTTCACTTTTAACAAAGAGTGCGTGGAACAGAGCACCTGATGATACCTAAGTTTTATAGGGGTTCACACACTGCTAGTGCTTTAGTTATGTGGCGTTCTCGTTCATTTTTTGCTTATTTGTTTTGTCTTTGTCATACTGTCTCTATCCGTGTTGGATGTGAATTGCCTTGATTTTGGATTTTGATTTTAGAATTCCCCCTCTCCTCGTTCTTGCTTCGGTATTCGTTTGCCGATGTATAAGTACAATGAGTTTTCTATGTTATTTGTTTTTGGAGTCTTTAATGCAAAATACTGATTAACTTTACATGCACCTGTATTTACTATAATTTACAAATGTAAATTCTTAGATATATAACAAAGTTTTAAACTTATATGTCTTAATTTTATGCTAGGTTTACACCGCCGATCAGATCAACTCGATCAACCCGACCATGCTGTTTTATCCCGATCAACGTCATAAAATTCATTGATCGAGCTAGCTCACGATGTCGACTCGACCTTTAACCGATTTAACACGACTAACACTCGACCATTCTCGATCTCTTTACGATTCACGTACGACTTATGCTCGACCCTCATTCGACCAACCAGACTTTGTCGGATTGACCCAGATCATTGCCCGATTTGCGTCTGATTAAGTAGACCTGGTCGGGAGAAGATCGTGAAATTGTCGAGTGTGCTGGAGTTTTGTCCTGTCAGTACGTTTGTCTATATCGGGTAAAACGTGAAAATTCAGGGAACAGTTCAGCATGGTGGTAGAGCAGCAAAATTTGTGGCCCATGTGGCTGATGCTTCAAGGATGATAACTGTGATAGATATAGAGTAGCAGAGAAGGTGGATCTTATATAGAAGGTGCGTATTTTGGGTTAGACAAAAGCAAATGCTTCAAAGTCATCATAATAGAGGAAAGAATGTTCGCTTTCACATACTAGCAGGTCATCCTCCTCATCATGCGTCAGAATGCGACTGTGCGATTTTCCTGTCATTAAATGTAGGACTAATCTGATATATAAAACAGAAGGCCTATCATCACATGATATGGGTGGTAACTAGATTTACAGTAGTTTCTATGTATAGCTGTAAACCTGCATTCTGTATTTAAAAAAAATCTGGTTTTTAGAAAGTGAAAATTAAATTTAAGCCCTCTGCACGTCATCCTTTTATTCTGCTAGTAGCATGCACAATCTGATATTCTTTTCTACAATCCTGATATAGCCAGGTTGAGCTTTTGCCATTATTGTGTGGCCATTGTCCACGAACTTTGCTTCAAATATGAAATACCCAGACACCGCAGAGTCATGATAGACCTCGATTGGTTCAATGTGAAAAAAACCGTCATGTCCGCTTCCAATCAAATATAACCGCCAACTGGGAATATAGTATTAAATAAGATCATTCAAACGTTTCCTCTGAAACACCTAATCCAATTAGACCAAACTTGTTACAATTGCCAATGATGGTCCCTTTTCAAAATAGTGTCTGCCATATCGTTGGCTTATACAACTTGACCGCCAAAGGGGGACAAAGTTAAACATTGTACCAGAAGGATTTTCACTGGACCAATTGCAGCCAAATTTGGTCAAAATAGTCCTTGGATGTTCCAATTTTAAACTAGTGTCTATCTTGTCTGCATGCAATCCAACGGAGAGCATAATTTAATATTCGAACTTACTTAGGCATTCCAAGAATTACTTTGCCAGTTGGCTAAAATTGAAAACAATAGTCCTTGGCTTGTTCGACTTGAGATAGTATCTGGCAGATTCTCATCATATCAAAGATGATCATCAACCAAACTTGATCACAATAGTCATTGGGGTCCATTGGATGGCTCCTTTAAAAACTGAAGAAATGCTCTAGTGAGACAATGAGGCTCTTGAAAAGATGTGAAAAGATATTGTGAAAAGATGACATGCTGTCGTGTTAAATCGAGTAGAGGTCTTGAGTGGTCGAGTAAAAGTCGGATACAGGTCGGGAAAAAGTCGGGTTATGGTCGGGAAGATCTTGTATAGAAAAAAAAATGAATCGTGTTAGTCGAGTAATGATCGAGTACTAATCGAGTTGGTCTGGAAGCAACTCGGCATAAATCGAGAAGCGAATGACTTAAAGTCGGGTAGAAATCGGCATGATCGGCTAAACTTTTAAAACTCGATCAAGACCGATCCCTTTTCGACCTCTTCACGACTACCTCGATCAGACCCCGATTGATTACCGACCTGTTCTCGACATAAAATGCACACGACCTCTTCACGATATTTTTTGACATGTCAAAAATATTCGGGAACACAACTCGAGTTAAGCAGAGTTTGTAAGATCATCCCGATTTGGTCAGTAGACCGAACACGAGCATTCAAGATCAGTGTCCCGATCAATGAATATTCAGGAATATTCATAGATCGAGTTCGGTCGAGTTGCTTTGATCGGCTG
Organism: Modiolus philippinarum; assembly: GCA_002080025.1. Lineage (NCBI taxonomy): Eukaryota > Metazoa > Mollusca > Bivalvia > Mytilida > Modiolidae > Modiolus > Modiolus philippinarum. The sequence continues at coordinate 52,421 of MJUU01044894.1, forward strand.
TGTAAACCTACCATTAAAAAGTGCATTGAATAGGGTATTTTTATTTCAGGAAACATTTTTTGTATCTATTGTATGGACATAGGCCAAAAAATCATCACCTGTGATAATAATTCCCCGTTAGAAATAGGTCATTTTTTTAAAATTAAGGAGACTCCTGGCCAGAGATACTTTGTCTTTAAATACAATCTCCTGAATTTTTTTCACTTTAGAGAATATTGTGATACATTTAGAACAAAACAGTTACCGTGATTTTTTTCATAAATGAACAATAATTATTGAAAACACATAAACCTTTTACCTAGAAAATAGTCACAACAGTAAAATGTTTGGCCCCCTTATTAAATTGAATAATATAAAAACTGATTTGTTTTGCTAAGTGAAAGCTGACGATGCTCATTTTTGATTGGCCATCAGGGAGAAACAACATAAACTGTTTTCTTTATAATCCATATAAAAAGTCCAACAATTTGTGGGAACCTTGACTTTCTTGTATTAATTCATCCAACATTTCTTTGAATAAATTCCAGTAACCCTAGGATGTTGTAGGATATCCCAGCTGTCCCAGCTCTGACATTATGTGTGAATCCTAAAATAAAGTAAAGCCCAATGTGATCCCAGGTTCACAAACAAAGGAAAGCTGGAACATCCTGGGATAATCCTAAGACATCCTGGGATTCTCTTATTTGTGGGATATATTTTCACACGAGTTCTCTGGGAGATCTTTATGTGCATTTCCCATAGGGTCCAATGCTGTCAGTCATGCAAGATGACGGATCGGCACCGAAGTAAAAATACTTAATCAGCACCTGATAAGCATCATTAATGCCAAGTATGGTTCAAAGCAATTCAGTGTTTCTCAAAAAAAGTGTTTTGTATGCATTTTTCCATTGGGTCCAATGTTAAAATTTAGTTCCCCGCTGTCGGCCATGTTGGAATACGGATCGGCACGAAAGTAGCAACAGTTGGTGAGCCCCTCATAACCATTATTCATGCCATGTTTGGTTCAAATCCATTCATTTGTTCTCATGAAGAGGTTCTTTGTATGCATTTTCCCGTAGCTTCCAATGTTAAAATTTAGTTCCCCGCCGGCGGCCATGTTGGATGACTGATCGGCACCAAAGTAAAAACACTTGGTCAGCACCTTATGGGCATCATTCATGCCAAGTGGGGTTCAAATCCATTCAAGGGTTCTCAAGTGGAAGTTCTTTGTATGCATTTTCCCATAGGGTCCAATGTTAAAATTGAGATCCCTGCTGGCGGCCATGTTGGATGACGGATCTGCACCAAAGTAAGAAAAATTAGTCAGCACCTCATAAGCATTATTCATGCCGAGTTTGGTTAAAATCCATTCGGTGGTTCTCAAGAAGAAGTTCTTTGTATGAACTTTTCGATTAGGTCAAATGGCTGACGGCCATCTTGAAAGAGGTCGGAAAACTTGACCAAGTTCATAAAAATGTAGTCCTTGACACGCTGAACATTTTTTGCAATTTAAACTTGACCTCTTTCTAAAAGCGTTTTTGAAATATAGAACAAAAAGTATAAAATCACGAACAATGTGACCAATAAAGAGTTATAACTTATATATGGGTACTTGAGTTTTCTTCAGAATTTTCATATGGGTAGACCTTAACATGCTTAACATTTTTGCAAGAAAACTTAACCTCTCTCTGTTATAGTTTTTTTAATAAAGTAAAACATCAATTTTTTTTTTTAATTTTACGGAAAAGGGCAATAACTCTAAGATGGCTTATCAGATTTTCTTCAAAATTTTAGCATAGGTAGATCTTGTCATGCTGATAATTTTTTTTCTCTATGTCAGATTTTTTTTATATCTGAAACGGTTTTTTGAGTTATTTGCCAAAAACTGTAATTTACCCCCATGCTCTTTTTTTAGTAACGGCAGCCATGTTGTTTGACCTAAGACATAGAAAATAAGTAATTTGAAACTAGACACCCTAGTGATGATTCAGTTGAAGTTTGGTTTGAAGTTTCAGAGGAGAAGATTTTTGAAAGTGGGCTAACGACGGACGGACGGACGACGGACGCCAAGTAATTGCAATAGTTCACCCTGGCATAGCCAGGAGAGCTTAAAATGATTTGAAGGATGATATTAGTTTTGTTTGTAAATCCTGTTTTGTATCCTTGTTTCTGTAGGCCATGATTAAACTATTTTTATATAACGTTTGCTTCAAAACAAATCAATTATAATTGTATTGTCGATCACATGTAGATTTTGGTGAAAATAATACGAATCAGATCATTATTTTATTACTTTATATTTGCTAATTTTAAGAATAATTGATCCAATATCCCCGCCAGTTTTTGGGCATGGGTGGTGTTTCTGACCTAAGAATAATGTATTAGGGTGGGTATTTGTTTACTGTTTTTTAAAGTAACCAAGTCCATGTATTGCTTTTTCTGAAAGAAAGCAACTTGTTTTTTTTTAACTTTGAGGGAAAATAATCAATGAATTAAGATTGATGCTTGTAGTAAAACAGCATACATGCATGTAGTTTAATGATTTGTTTGTCACGA